>JAMZAV010004207.1:0-49118 GCA_024449915.1 Sweltsa coloradensis
GGAGTTGTAGATTAAATGCCATGTAATGACAACTCATGATATCAATAATATATCTACCTGTGAGTTCTGTGACCCGCCCCTCTCTCTGGTAGGAATGTCCCTGGCTTGTAGGACGCGCACCGTCATCTTCCTAGTTGGTGCGTCGTAAGCAAAGGCCACCTCCAGATGACCGCACTTCGAGATTAGGTTGCTCTCCTGGTCACTGAACGAACTCTGTAGATCAGTGACGTCAAACAGCTGTTCCTGGGGCAACACAACGATACACTACAATCAACAATGACTCTGTTCTCTCACACAAGCTTTTGCTGTAGAGGAAATACATAATAGGTATATTAGTGAATCGGTAAAATAATTGTTTCAATGTGTAAGTTGAAAGCATAGACATCCTATATAATTGGCTAGACCAGCAGTCGGTGGTCCACTTCCGGTACAATTAGAAGCCATCTTAAAATGACAGTTTACATGTTAATCAAATGGGAGCGATTTGTGGCCAAATAGTTCTCAAGATTGCCGCCAGGTTGACAGGTAAGCATACTAGCCTTTAACACCAAATGATTACTAAATTCCCTTATGCAATCACTTCGTATTGTTTCTTTTGTTTAATACCATGCTGCACAAGCTAAAACCATATCAAACAATCCAGTAAAATACTTTATTGCATTAAAAAAGCATAAATTAAAACACCAAATCGCCATCTTGAAATGGGCCGGTTGAGTCTTCAATTTGCTACGCTCGCGCCTGTGCGGAGGTATAGGAGACTGCTAATCTAGCCTACTATAGGGGTTTAATATCAATGGTTGAAAGCAACAAGTTTATATATTATTATGCAGCTGACACAATGATGGCAAATTATTGACTGAGTGGGTAGACTCAAAATAAGAATTTATTATTTTTAATTTGACTAATTAATGCCCTTGGTCTGTTCAACTCCATGGTCTGATAATGGTTTATTACTAAAATTTTAGAGTTCTCTCGATTGCGTCTCTGCACAGAACTATAACTGCCTTCAATGTTTGGCCTATTTTGTGAATATTATTAATTGTGTTACTTATTTAGTTAGCGATTCACAAAATACCATGGAAATGATAACATTTTGGTATCGCAAAGAAAAAAAGTAGATGCATCATTTGTATATTAAAATAAAATCATACGTAGGCCTAATGAATATTTGGAAATGTTTCTTGTAATATTGTTTTTTGCAATTTTTTTTCAATCCCGCATATACGTAAATTCCAAACTTGTATTTCTATTAGATTTACCAGTAAACTGGCAAAACCTCAATTTGTCTTCTCTGGGAAATAATTTTTATCACTGTTATGAACACGAATACTCAGAAATTGATTCATCAAGGATGATCAAGGTATAGCTGATATCTTTGTCATGGTGAATCCTTTGCAACTCAATGCACGCGATTCATCCTTTTTGTGTTTCCAGTCTACTTAGTTATCCACTGGACCGTGACGGCACTATCTCTTCTGCCCAAATACATTGCAATTGTTACGCTACCCCACCCTTTCAATGTCCATAACAGACACTCAATGATGTAATTGTTAAGTTTGTTAACACTTTTGCAGTGATCTAAAAAAAACATGTGTACAGAGAAACTCACAACATGACCTTACATTGTTGAAATAGTCCTGACAAAATGCGAGTTTTTAACACGGTTAATATACATTTGATACAAGCTCTTCCGGTGCAATGGCCGCCGCCCCGCCCTTCCATTTGCAGCAGCGTCAGTAGCTAAACTTGAGGATATACAGAGATTAGTCCCAAATAGGGAACCTAAGTGGGCGTTGTCCGGTTCTCTCCGGTCAGCGTGGTATAGGCGATTAACCCATGCAAAATGTTGCGGAAGCGATAGCGCGAGAACCAGACCACGGACCGGAATTATATTCATACTGTAAGAAACTTTAATCTTTCCTCTTTGCGTGGATATTCATAACTCTACTATATCACAAATATTAATGACATTTGTTTTGAGTTCAAGTGAACTCTACATTTACACTGTTGCCAAACCTTCCAAACTGCTCATGAAAAAGCACGTAAAAACATTTTGTCCGTGGCATCAGCATAACATTTGGTATCCGACTTGCTTTGTGGCTACTGTGAGGTCACTGGGTTGTACTAGATTATACATTACTTATCAAATATCTTTTAATGTGCCAACAAAATCTTGAATGCGAAGTACATTTAGCATCCATGGACAGGCGCGTGGTATGCGAGGATGCCACAGCTGCACACAACGTGGCTGCGTCTCGCTTAGGTTGCCGCTCAGTCAGAGTACATTTGCGACAGCGCGCAAACATGGGTCCATTTAACTCATAATAGTTTGAATTTAGGAAGCGTCATCGAGCAAAGTAGAATGCCATCATCTTCTTCACAAAATTATGCATCTCGAGATGTTATTGGTTTAGATTTCTTTTGCGCGAGTCAAAAGATACGGCGAGTTACATTTTCGTACCGTGCTAATTCTTATGGGCGCTGAGACCACAGAGAACCAATTTCCTTCCCGCCTTAAAAACTTAGGTTCCCTATAGGGAACCTAAGTGGGCGTTGTCTGGTTCTCTCCGGTCAGCGTGGTATAGGCGATTAACCCGTACTAAATGTTTTGTAAGCGATAGCGCGAGAACCCGACCACGGACCGGGATAATATTCATACTGTAAGAAACTATAATGTTTCCTCTTTGCGTGGATATACATAACTCTGCTCTATCACAAATATTAATGACATTTGTTTTGAGTCGAAGTGAACTCTACATTTACACTGTTGCCAAACCTTCCAAACTGCTCATGAAAAAGCACGTAAAAACATTTTGTCCGTGGCATCAGCATAACATTTGGTATCCGACTTGCTTTGTGGCTACTGTGAGGTCACTGGGTTGTACTAGATTATACATTACTAATAAAATATCCTTTAATGTGCCAACAAAATCTTGAATAAAAAGTACATTTAGCAACCATGGACAGGCGCGTGGTATGCGAGGATGCCACAGCTGCACACAACGTGGCTGCGTCTCGCTTAGGTTGCCGCTCAGTCAGAGTACATTTGCGACAGCGCGCAAACATGGGTCCATTAAACTCATAATAGTTTGAATTTAGGAAGCGTCATCGAGCAAAGTAGAATGCCATCATCTTCTTCACAGAATTATGCATCTTGTGATGTTATTGGTTTAGATTTCTTTTGCGCGAGTCAAAAGATACGGCGAGTTACATTTTCGTACCATGCTAATTCTTATGGGCGCTGAGACCAGAGAGAACCAATTTCCTTCCCGCCTTCAAAACTTAGGTTCCCTATAGGGAGTTATATTTCCCTCGTTTACCCCCACTCCACTTCGAGCAACGTAGAATAGAACAACCCGTGGACAATGGACAAGATCTGGTCTCAGGTAATCCCAACAAACAAGGGTTGAAAAAAAAACTCGCTCCACAAAACCCACATGACAAATTTTTTCAATAGGGCATCTCATTCCATTGTTCATTGTGCCACCAATGTGCTTTGACTCAAGTTTAAAAAAAATTAAATTGGGTGTATGTGATTATTATGATTATTCAGCAAGAGGTATTTTCTTTAGACTCTTGCGCCGCTGCACGAGCAGTATGGGCTGTGTTCTGTGGTGGGGGTAAATTTTACAGTAGAAATGAAGCGTAGTAGGTGCAATATGTGCCCCTCTTCAGGTGAACTAGGTATGTTGCAAATGGGACAATAATTGTGAAGGGATGTCCGAGGGCTGTTTTTAGAGGATTCAATCACTTGCATTTGCATTAACGACTGACTAAAACCTCGTAAAAAACCTTCCGTCAGGATTGCTTGTCTCAATGGTATTCGAATCCAGGACCTTCCAAATCAGAGTGAGAGATCAGAGCGCTCGAGTTCAACACTTTTGGTGTAATGAGGGTTAAATTGATTGAATATTGCTTAACGTCTCATATTTATGCACTTTGGCTAATCGAGACGATGAGTGGTGATAGATGAGGCTGAAGTATGAACAGAAGGGAGGAGGGGAAACCCGGTACCGGCACGTAGCCTACTCCTTTCGAAAAGTACCAAGGGGACCAACGGCTTAACGTCCCATCCGACAGGACGGTGTAACTTTGACAGTCATATAGGTTCCTCCACTAACCCGGACTGCCGAGCAGACGTCAAGGAGAACGAAGCCGTTACACTAGCTTTTGAACCCTCCATCTGCTCTAACCAGCGGTATACGTGAGTTTCAGGGTAGAGCGGTCACCCACTCTACCCATGACCACGCCCGATTCTGCTTAACTTTGGTGTTCGAGTGGGAACCGGTTAAACGAGCTCGGCTAAACCGCTGGCTAATGAGGGTTAAAGTTCGCTTATACCTGGAATTAATCTCTGCCTGTCCTCCTGTTTAGATCTTTGACCATGAGACGTGCTCAGAGAGAGAGAGAGAGAGAGAGAGAGTTACTCACGTCCTGGTTGTTGGAACCACTGTTGGGCGCTAGCGGCGCCTCCTCGTTCATCGTGTCGATGCTGCACTGCGCATGCGCGCTCGCCTGCAGCTTCCGGTACCTAGCCTCGCGGTGTCTCAGCGCCTGTTGCTCGTCCTCGCCGGAAGTCGTGGAACAGCTGCTGGACTCACTGCTACTTCCGCCCCCGGCCTTGCCTTTCTCCGCCAGGGAGATCAGGTCCGCCCCCGGGCGAGGCTTGGTGGGACGCGGAGGTGGCTCTGCAACAAACACAAGAGGCGCTCATTGACGAACGGGTGCAACGTACTATCACGAAATACATTTCTAGAATATGACAATATATGAGTGATAAATAAATAAATAAATTGTATTTCGAGTCTATCCACTCAGTTATATAACTGATTTTCAGTGGAGGACTTTAAATCAAAGCGACCAAGTCAACCCTGTAGGCCCCGACGCAATCGACGAGTGAGCGATAACCAACCAAAGATCGATATTTTTAATAAGAAATATAGCAATCAGTGGTATGGACAGTGTGAACACCTGCGAATCAACGCCAGAATCAACGAGGCCGATTCAGAACAATTCTGAATTTACTTTGTGCTTCGTTGCTAGGACGGCTCCAAAGTCACCGTTTACAAACTCCTAAGACACGAACTGATGGATTTACTTCCAAATCAGAAGTTAAAAAAACTACTGACTTTAGCGGGAATCGAACCCTGAACCTTCTGCATTGGAAGCAGATACGCTAACAACAAGACCAACGAGTCTAGCAGTTGAGGAACTGTCCACAGTTTCTGTTGTAAACGATGCAGATGCAAAATTCAACAATTTACAAGAAACCCCAGGAGGGCCTGTGACAAGATGCCGTTGTAAAAAGGTTTCACTACAATAGAGTAGGGATGAAATCATGGTTTTAGATTTGACCTCGACGCTCCGCACCATTTTCAATATAACCTCGCCGCCCCGCACCTTTTCAGGTATATAAGGACGCGGTCGCGCGCTTGCCAGTCACTGTGACCTTCGTGAAGTCACAGTCACCCTGATGATGTCTGACGTAGATCAGACGAAACGTCGGTGGACGCCCAGTCTCTGCACTGGTTCATAATTTCGACGCGGTTTTACGCAAGAACCTAGTGTGTGTGTGTATATATATATATATGTTAAGTTATACTTTACGGAAATAATCACGCTTTATTGGATGTTTAAAACAAATATTTAATTAAAACTTCAACGTTTCAATAAAGCGTGATTATTTCCGTAAAGTATAACTTAACATAAACCATGAATCACGAAAGCCTACAACAGAACATATATATATATATATATATATATATATATTCTATATATATTCGATATATTTTCGAATCCCAGTCACAATTAGTAGGGCAGCCTCTCTCGTTGCCACGGGTCTTGGTTCAAATCCAGGGTAAGACATGGTTCTTTTGTCGCCCAAGCACCAGAGTCTAGGAGGGAAGCCCCCTCACTGGTTGTGCTGTGTTGTGACTTTCCATCCTTCCTATCTCTAACCCTTTCTCTTAGAATGAATGAAGAGGCACCCTTGCCCAGCAACAGCAGGAGGGGCTTCTCTTGTTGCCAAGGGTCCTGGTTCGAATCCAGGGTAAGTCATGGATTTCTTGTCTCCCAAGCACCAGAGTTGGGAGGGAAGCCCTCTTACTGTTTGTGCTGACTGTGTGCCCCAGTATGAATGGTGTGTGAAGTAACCTTGCTGATGATGACAACATGCATGCAGAATTTACTTCTTGCGTGGCCCTACCACAGGATGGGTTATGTGTTGTGAGTTTTGTTTGCATGTAGCTAGCATGATTTTTAGTGGCCACCATCCGCCTGATGAGTCACAGAAGGACGAAACGCGTCGCGGATTAAGGTAACAAATAACTTTAAATTAGCTGCAGTTGTCATCAGCAGGTGAAAAGTTTTGTCGCCCCCAGCCCTTCAGGCTGGGTTTTATGTTTTATGTTCTCTATGCTTTTCCAACCTGTCAACCCTTCTCCAATCTATACTAATATATATATATGATATAAACAAGGATCAAGGGTAAAACCGCGTCGAAAATAAGATTAACCAGGGCAGAACCTGGGCCCAGGTTCTGCTATGACGGGCCGCGAAAACCCTACAACAAGCCATAATATATAATTGATATATATAAAAATATATATATATATATATATAATATACACACACACACACTAGGTATGTTATATCGCAGACTTTCACGGATTGAATATGCACACATTGTATTTTCGGGTAGTCCGTGTGGTTTTATTTTTATTTATTCCAACGTTTCGGGTAGTTCTCCCTGCCCATCTTCAAGGGAAAAAAAATATAAAAAAAATATAAAAAACAAACAAAACCGTACTTCATAACAAACACTGCAACTAGATACATAGACAAAAACTAAATAGCTTAGAAAACATAGGTAGGGCCTACTCATGACAAATTATACAACCGTGTGAAGCCATCAACATTATCCTATTACTGTTTAGATGACCTCAGCGTCCGAGTAGATGGCTCAAGGGGTCCTTGTTGAGTCTTCCTTCTCTTGTCAGCTCTTGGAGGAGGACGGACTGCAGACATTTCCATAGGGAGAGCTTTTGGTTGAACATTACAGCCTTGCAAAACATGTTTCCATGTGGCTGGAAGTCTTTTGGCATCATCCCGTGTGTTCATGTTGTGTTTCCGCTTCTCCATCTCCACCGCCTCTCTTACGATACGGGGCACCTCATGTTTAACTTTGGCTAAGGTTTTAGCTTCATCAAAGTTAATCCAGTGTTCCTTGTCGAAAGCACACACACACGGTTGTCGGATGAGCGTAGCGAGCGTAGCGAGCGAAGCGAAGATTCCATTTCACTACCCTGGAGAAAAAATTCCGGAATGTTTTTTTTTTTTTTTTTTTTTTTCTTTCTTTCTGTATTTTTGTGTTTGTTAACACGATTCCGGCTAAACCGATACTCCGATTGCGATGAAATTTTATGGAGACCTTCGAAATCTCTGAACTTAGAACTGCCACGTTTTTGAGCGCAATCGGGAAATTTTTTCTCATAAAAAACGCAATTTTACGATTTTTTTCGATTTTTAAAAAATTTCTTCGACTTATAACACCTACATGCTTTATCCGATTGTAATAATTTTTTACAGAACCTTAATTTTATGAATTAAGATATTCGTGTAAAATTTGAGCGTAATCGAAAAATTATTTCTCATGAAAATCGAAATTATACGGGTTTTTTCTTTTTCTAAAACAATTCTTTGACTTATAACACCTACATGCTTTATCTTATTGTAATGATTTTTTCACAGAACCTTAATTTCGCGAATTAATATATTCGTGTTAAATTTGAGCGCAATCGAATAATTATTTCTTATACAAATTGCAATTTTACGATTTTTTTTCTTTTTAAAAAATTACGATTAATTAAAAAAATTAAGTTAATTTTTTATTTTATTTTATTTAATTATAAAAATTAAGTTAATTTTTTATTTAATTTAATTTAATTTAAAAAAATCTTCGATTAAGTAATGATTTTTTCACAGAACAACAGAAAATCCGCGTAACACATGGCATCTCAATGCACCATATACGCTCATCCAACAACGCGGCGGGACTTAAGCGTTTTCCTAGTATAATTTGTCATGAGTAGGCCCTACCTATGTTTTCTAAGCTATTTAGTTTTTGTCTATGTACCTAGTTGCAGTGTTTGTTATGAAGTACGGTTTTGTTTGTTTTTATATTGTTTTTTTTTTGTTTAATTTCCTTGTAGATGGGCAGGGAGAACTACCCGAAACGTTGGAATAAATAAAAATAAAACCACACGGACTACCCGAAAATACAATGTGTGCATATATATAAACTTGTAAACAACTTTTGTAAACCCAAAGGTCTTATTACATTTTTATATTATGTGGGTTGTAGCATGTTCCAACAATAGCTACTTTTATAAACGAATTTGGGTGCTTAATTGTTAAGCGAGCATTTCCATTTGACTCTGCCGGAAAAATTTGTCACTCGTTTTGTTTTGTTTGTTTTTTTTTTTGTTTGTATGTCTCGCCATAACGTTCGAACGGAGGCTCGGATCGAGTTGAAATTTTGACCATCCGCAAGCTTTGTTCTCGATTGAATGCCATTAGTTTTGTGGCAAAATCGTTCAAAAAGTTAAAAAGTTACATTAAAGTTAATCGAAAGTTTTTTTTTCAAACTAACCGGCGACAAAATCTGAGATAGCCAAATCATTTAGAATGTCCGTCCGGTCACGAATATGTTAATTTTAGTTTGATCCGATAAGTAGTGTAGATGGAAATTACATTATAACAAAAGTAACGTTGCCATGGCAACGAAAAGACGCGCGAAGTTTCTAATGCACTGCCACCTAGAAGTAATCAAAATACTTTCGAGGAAGCAGTCTATTATTTGTCACCAAAGAGTTTAAATATTTTTCCCAATGAGTCAAGGTCCTCTAGATGGCGGTGGATTTTATCCACAAAGTAAAGATTTACATACGGGTTTACCCAAACACCTTGGCAATAATAAATAATATCGGAAACATGGCCCTGTGGACAGCAAACGTCGCAAATTTTAAAATTTAAAAAATGTGCATTGTGGGTCTAGCTATAGCACGTGCTCGCTTATCAACGCGTCCAACTGAGCGTTTCCTAGTGTTAAAAGTATGTGATTTGGATGGCTTATATTCTTATTATAGTTAAGCGAGCGAAGCGAGCGTTTCCATTTGACTCTGCCGGAAAAATTAGTCACTGGTTTTGTTTTTTTATTTTGTTTGTTTGTTTGTTTGTTTGTTTGTTTTTTTGTTTGTATGTCTCGCGATAACGTTCGAACGGAGGCTCGGATCGAGTTGAAATTTTCACCATCCACAAGCTTTGTTCTCGGTTGAATGCCAGTAGATTTGTGGCAAAATCGTCCAAAAAGTTACAAAGTTACATTAAAGTTAATCGAAAGTTTATTTTTCAAACTTCACGGCGACAAAATCTGAGATGGCCAAATAATTTAGAATGTCCATCCGGTCACGAATATGTTAATTTTATTTCGATCCGATAAGTAGTGTAGATGGAAATTACGTTATAACAAAGTACGGTTACCATGGCAACGGAAAGTCGTGCAGCTTTTTTGGCTCATGATAGCGGTCGAATGGAGGCTCGTATCGAGTTGAAATTTTGACCATCCGCAAGCTTCGTTCTCGATTGAATGCCATTAGTTTTGTGGCAAAATCGTCCAAAAAGTTACAAAGTTACATTAAAGTTAATCGAAAGTTTTTTTTTCAAACTTAACGGCGACAAAATCTGAGGTGGCCATATTATTTAGAATGTCCGTCCGGTCACGAATATATTAATTTGATTTTGATCCGATAAGTAGTGTAGATGGAAATTTCATAAAAACAAAAGTATCGTTACCATGGCAACGAAAATTCGCACTATGCAGTGCCACCTAGAAGTTATCAAAATACTATCGAGGAAGCAGTGTATTATTTGTAACCAAAGAGTTAAAATAGTTTTCCCAAGGAAACGATGTCAAGGTCTTCTAGATGGCGGTGGATTTTATCCACAAAGTAAAGGTTAACCCACGGGTTTACCCAAATACCTTGGCAATAATAAATAATATTGGAAACATGGCCCCGTGGACAGCGAACGTCGCAAATTTTAAAATTTACAAAAAATGTGCAATGTGGGTCTAGTTATAGCACGTGCTCGCTTATCAACGCGTCCAACTGAGCGTTTCCTAGTTTACACTAACACTGACACCGCAGATGATTTAAATTAGGAGAGTTGTCACGGAAGCGGAAATAAAGGACTCTTTAAGTCTCACTTTCATAATATTCTTTTTTAAATACATAAATTGAATTACACTTCTTTAGATTTGGTTAAAAAGTCCTAAATTGACCATATTCGTGATATTTTTCTTTCTGATGTACACAAAATGTTAATAATCTACGGCTGTAGGGCTGTCCCTAATGCTTTTTTGTCAACTTTTTTACTTCCTGGTCGAACGAATAGCTATTTTGCCAACTGCCAAGTGTGTCCTATTAATACCTTGCATTCTGCGATGTTGTACTTGTTGTGTGTAGTGGCGTAATGTTGTACTGTATGTTGTATGTTGTGTAGCAATAATAATAAATACGTTGAACTAATATGAAAGCTTAATATTTCAAAACACATCGCATAGTAAAAATGTGACTGTAAACGATCCAAATTGTTTACTTTTTGCATAACTAAGCACTAAGCACCAAAAGCGTTCATGAAAATAGCAATAGAGGGAGCAACAAAAAACATTATAAAGTAAATAAGAAATTTGGTGGTGGCAGGCTATGATTAATATTTTTACTCTATTATAACTCATGTGTATGCGTATTTTGGAAAACATTTTCGAGAATAAAGGTTTAAATTAGTTGCAGAGTATTATGATCTATGCACATCTATGCAACCGATGCTGCCAACATAGACGGGTCAAAATCGTGGTTTATAGTAAAAGTCCATCAGAATTGTACTGATTGGCCATTCGTCCACCAATGACGTCAGCATCGGCAAGCTACTTCGGAACAACTTTACCCTTCAAACTGTAACTCTCAACTTTACCGATACAACAATCCCCAACTGAGCTGCGATTGACCGGTCCTGTACCACTGAACAAAACAAATACCATATTATCTGACCTAAAAGAGACGATTTCTACAAACACAAGACAAAACATACATCAATATTTTACCTGGAACATACTTAAACTAATTTTTTTTAAATAGTCGCTTCATAGAGATTAAATTTTCTTTTGCGCCTTTTAATTTTGAATTTGAGCATTTATATAGGTACTTTTAAAAAAAAGAAATCAATTTTTTCTTTTAAACTTAAGTTGGCATTTACGTAAGAAAAATAAACATTTAATAAAGCAATGACACAATAATATATTGTGAGTAATATTGATATACTGAGTAATAATGAAATATTGGGTGGTTGCAAAACACTACCAAAGTATTATTCATACTTCGTACGATTCTCAATTTACAAAACATCCCTTTACAAACAATCAAGTAAATAATAAAGCGATATTAACAAAACAATTTCATCCTTTCACTTTTCACTGATAATACTATCGCAGAGCCTTTCTTACGTTGAAATGGAGACAGGTAAACATTTCATAATTAATTTTTTGTTCAGAAATTTCGTATTTTCCCATCCAGCATATGATGAGTAAGACCTGAACTAGTCAATTTATTCGTGAACTTGGCTCCCCCACTGTTCGCAAAAATTCTTTACTTTTGAATATTGTAATTAGTGTATGACACCCCTTTTAGCGTGTCCAAACGCTAGAATTTGTGCACATTTACTTTTTGATACAATTGCAAAATAGTGCTGGGGGGATAGGCCCCATAATTAGTGCGCCTATACTTTAGAATACAGTTGCATTTAAAGGGGCCGTGAGGGGGGGGAGGGCAGTTAACGCTTTGGGAGTATCCAATCCCAGATAAACTATAAAAATGCACCCAAGCTACTTTTTTGTATATGAATTAGTTAATGTTTTTACTATGTCCATCTAACCAATAACAATGATAAAAATATGCTCCGTTCCACTTTAGCTGAAAAAAGTCCAAACGGAACTGAAGGAACAAAATAATGTTAAATTATATTTTCCCCCAAGTGGACACCTACACATCTCTCCATTAGCATCGTTGCCAATAATACACTACTCAATAATAAATGCCAAGGCCACAGCAAAATCTTTTCTTGCACTGTTGCACATATTTGTTGTTTGGCAATTTTACCTTATTCGAGCGTTTGAATGTGTATTAAATTATATTTCCTCATAGGAATTAAAATTGTAATAAGAATGAGAGATTGGGTCAAGTTTGACATACGAGCAATTAATACTTCCGTTACTGGCCGATAACACTATCAGCACATTCTTGTATCGCGCTCCATGATCGGACAATGCAACTTTATAAGACTCGTTACGACACTCTTCAATACGAAGGGGGTATAGCTCAGTGGTAGAGCATTCGACTGCAGATCGAGAGGTCCCCGGTTCAAACCCGAGTGCCCCCTTACTTTTTTAGCATGTCATCTTCTAGTCCGTAATACTCGCGAGTGTCCCCGAAACACTGTAAGTCAAGTAGATTCATCGGGAATCAAAGAGAAATGTGTTTTTTAATGTTTTGTTAGGTAAACTTCTCCCACGCAGTTAAAGCGAATTACGTTGCCTCGACTAGTCTGCCAGGCACTCATTGAGATGCGGTGCAGCTGGTCTTATATGGAGCGGTTGTGACGTAGGCGTGTCAGTGACGTATCCACTTATTCCGTGGCGTAGGTTCACTGGCGTTTAAACCTAACCATCCTCCTCCCCCCCCCCCCCCCCCCCCCCCCAATAAGGTGTCAAATTGCGTCAATTTGATTTCATATTATTGATTTTCTTTCATAAGTAATTATAATAATGTATCAATGTATATAATAGAAAAGTTCATTTCGATTGGGACATGGCCAAATCTAAAATTACGTCCTACAATTAAATTTAAACTAGGAAAACGCTTAAGTCCCGCCGCGTTGATGGATGAGCGTTTTTGTAAATTTTTAGTTTGCGAAGGACCACTTTTCCTTTGCAAGTGCTTTTTGAATGCATTGTAGGTAATTGTCAAGTTTCTATTGCTTCTTGTTAATTGTAAGAATAAACCTAAAAAAAACTCATATTAAAACCTTTATTTCTACGGATTCTGGCTAACTTTTTCAACTTTTTCTTTCAAAAGGTACTACATCACCATAACCTTAAAGTCCATGTGAAATATGAACGCTGTAGCCCTAATCGTTTGGTCAGAATCGGACCAAATGTTACGAAAATATCGCACTAAAAATCGAAAAAAATCGTAAAAGTACTATATTCATGAGAAATATTTCTTCGATTGTACCCAAAAACGTGGCACGTCTAAGTTTAGAGATTTCGAAGGTCCCCTTCAATTTTCATCAAGATCGCATATGCCGTTTGGCCGGAATCGTGCGAACAAACAGACAGAAAAACAAAAAAACAAAAAAACATTGGAGCTAAATTTTTTGAGGGGTCAGTGAAATTGAAGTCTTCGCTTCGCGCCGCAAAGTTGTTGGATGAGCGTAATTGGTGCATTGAGCTGCCATGTGTTATGCAGATTTTCTGTTGTTCTGTGGAAAAATCATTACTAAGTTGAATTTTTTAAAATTAAATTAAATTAAATTAAATAAAAAATTAACTTTAATTTTATTTTTTTTTTTTAATTGTAATTGTTAAAAAAAGAAAAATTCGTAAAATTGCGATTTTTATAAGAAATAATTTTTCGATTGCGCTCAAATTTAACACTTATCTATTAATTCATAAAATTAAGGTTCTGTGAAAAAATCATTACAATCGGATAAAGCATGTAGGTGTATAAGTCAAAGAATTGTTTTAAAAAAGAAAAAACCCGTAAAATTTCGATTTTCATGAGAAATAATTTTTCGATTGCGCTCAAATTTCACACGAATATCTAAATTCATAAAATAAAGGTTCTGAGCAAAAATCATAACAATCGGATAAAGCATGTAGGTGTTATAAGTAGAAGAAGTTTTTCAAAAATCGAAAAAAATCGTAAAATTGCGATTTTAATGAGAAATAATTTTTCGATTGCGCTCAAAAACGTGGCAGTTCTAAGTTCAGAGATTTTGAAGGCCTCCATAAAATTTCATCGCAATTGGAGTATCGGTTTAGCCGGAATCGTGCGGACAAACAGACAAAAATACAAAAAAAAGAAAAAAAAACATTCCGGATTTTTTTCTCCAGTGTAGTGAAATGGAATCTTCGCTTCGCTCGCTACGCTCATCCAAAAAGTAGTTTTGTAGTAAGAACATCATTAAAAAATAGGCTTTTGACCAAAACCACTTTTAACACTCTTTTCGTCACTTTATGCACAATCCTAATATTGCGGCTTTTTAAAAGCAGTTTGTACATCATACGATTTGAACGGCTGATACTGTAACAAAAGCTTATACATACCTGTGACTAGAACATTAATCTTGATGTTTTGAAGGGAGGGGGGGGGGGCTTGAAAATTTTCCACAAAGTATTTTGTAAATAGATTTATCCTCCAAAATTTAAAAATTGCTAACATTGACTTACTACTCCTTCCTCATTTTTTTTTTAAGTTTGAGCCAGCAACAGATTTTTTTTACGTTTTCTGGTACGCTGAGAGTATTTGTACCTACGCACACAAAAAATCGTACAACGCAAGATTTAAAATATATACGTATATAGGTACAGGTAAGTGAAAGCTATACTTAAAAAAATCAGCCTTCCAATCGAACGACTTTAAGGAGCTTTTACTAAACCGATTCCAAAACAAAATATATATTGGAAAACCGTATAAAAATTTGAAGTGCGAGACGTTTTTAAAACCAATCCTAAACCAACAGATACAAACGTTAATTTTTTGGCAAATTAAATATTTCGGGGATGTGGAGCGAGTTTGGTTAAAAGTAATACCGGTCTGAACTTGTTAAAAAAAAGGCGTACATATTCTTGGTCTACAAGAAGAGATAATATTGCGATACCAGTTTACGTGAAGCATTTGCAGAAGCCACTTCCGCGGACTCTTAAATCATTAATTCTGTACTACTGACTTTGCCCAAGCTATTCCTGTGTCCCTGATTAGCTATCAGAAGAATTAAATCAGTGTATAAGCCTTGGTACCTTCGCTCTTGTAAATTTAAGGTACCCTGAAACTTGAAAGTAAAGGTACCAAGGTACCATGAAACTTGAAGTAAATGGTTACTAGTTAAGGTACCATGAAACTTGATAGTAAAGGTAACAAGGTACCATGAAACTTGATAGTAAAGGTACCAAGGAAACTTGAGAGTAAAGGTACCAAGGTACCATGAAACTTGAGAGTAAAGGTACCAAAGTATGTGGCCTACAGGGTTAACTTGGTCGCTTTGAATTACTGTCCCCCACGGAAAATCAGTTATATAACTGAGTGGGTAGACTCTAAATACAATTTATTTATTTATAACATGAAACTTGAGAGAAAATGGTACTCACGGATGTGCGCCATGGTCTGCATCATCGGTCGGTGGTAGAAAGCCGCGCATGCGCCCGAGGGTCCTGGGACAGGTTCAGGGAGACGCATCTCGGCGTTGGAGTGGAGGCTGGCCGACTGCTGGAGCCTCCTTAGGACATCCTCGTCACTGTCCGAGCTGGTTTCCGGCTCGGAGAACGAGAAGGCTTTCCCTGGAGGCAGAACAACAACATTCAGACCTGACCAGGTGCCGTGGACTGCACATCATCATCCCACGTCGTCCAGCTAAATGTCGGCTCGGCAACCAAGTCACTTGATCAAGGAAACTAACTGACACTACTTCTACCAAGGAGGAATATTCATCTGAGCTAGGTTGTTTATCTGGTGGATAACACTAATCGGGCAGATAGCTATTCCTCACTTTTAGCAGGACATATACTTTTCAGTTTTCCGAGGTAATTTGAGTAAACTGCCTATTTCACCGCTCTTCATTCGAGCGGAATAAACACCTGTCAACCCTTAATCTCTCTTGGCGAGCGCCTCAGACTTTGGACAGCGTTGCCGATACGGAGGCTCTACTCCGTTCAACATAATATAATTAAAAGTAATTTAGATGTGTTGTGTTTGAAGCGGGACCACATTGTTAGTTTTGATTTTTATTTGGCAACGTCGAGACACGCGTCTTCTGTTGGTGGGTCCAGCATTCTGACGAAGATATAATTGGTACATGAGTCGGCCTGTTTGTGAATTTAGTTTCCGACCCTTAGTATCACACCTATCATTTATGAGAAACAACAACGCTGTATTTGAGTTGGGGACTCAATTATACAGTGTTTTAATTCGCTCACAAATTTGGTATTGTAACAACTGCTTAGGATACAACTTTTTTACCATGTAACTCCTAACTTTAAAAATTATCGATTATAATCGTGAACAAAATGATGTGAATTCGATTTTAAGAAGGTTGGAAGAGAACGGGACACAAAATCGGTTGATTGCTAAATTGAACCCCAATTTTAAAAAAAATGATCAAACTTTCGGAGGTTGTTAACAAAGCATATAAAGAGGTGTTCTTCATTTTATGGACATTGCCTATTTCGCCGCTCTTCATTCAAGCGGAATAAGTAGTCTTGTAAAGCTGTCAACCCTTAATTCCTCTTGACCGCCGTCACAGACTTCGGTCAGCGTTGTCGATAAGGAGGGTCTACTCCTTTCAACACAATAGAAAAGCAATTTAAATGTGTCGTGTTTGAAGCGAATTCTATTTGGCAACATCAAGGCACGCTTAACGAAGTGGTAGGTCCAACATTGTGACGAAGGTTTAATTGGTACATGAGTCGGCCTCTTTGTAAATTTAGTTTCTTTGAGGGATTAGCAGTGTCGATAAAATAAAGAACTGAGCTCTACGCATGTCGCGATTTTTGAACACAGCAACATTTCAAGTAATTATTGTTTCCTACTCGTAGCTTTGGAAATGACTACAAAAAAAATCTTTATGGTCTATTTACGACCTGTTACTAAAAAACTAAACTTTTTTCAAAATAATATGCTCTATTCACGTCCAACTCCAACTACTTGACATACTTGTCAGAGTACTTGACATACTTGTGCAAACCCAATCACATATGAACAATCGGTAGAGCTTCAAAGCTTTCCAGAGTAAACCCCTGCATTGTGGCTGAAAACCTAGTGTACCCTAATTCATGCAATTGTTGAACTCATCCAAAAGAAATTTTCGTTTTCTAGAAAACGATTTTCTTTATTACTAACATTCCATCTAGTTCCTATAAAATAATTCAACGAGATCTATGAGCTTCTTCTCGACGCTACTATTCCTTTGAAAGTCACTCAGCAACTTTGTATGCCATGGCCCATTCAATCTTGAAAGATATTTTATTCAAACGAAAACTAAGTTTTATCTTTAAGTCTCAGTACTTGATTCCCTTTGAGTGTCGAAGAAACGTCGAAGCGGGTATTCCTGTGCGAGAGGCCTCTTAGCACAAAATGCTCTTACTATTGAAGAATACCTACTCCATGAATTGGACAACATAACATTACTATTTAGTATTTACTTGTCATGTTTATCTTATTTTAAAAGTCTTCCACTAGCATTTTCAACAATGTCTATTAGGAAATACTTATTAATTGGTAATTCTATTTTAGTTACTTTTATGTTGGCATTTGGCTATGTAAATCAGAACATTTCTAACCAACCTACGGGCTGGGTTTTATGTTCTCTATTCTTTCCCAAGCTGTCAACCCTTCTCCAATGTAAACCAATTAAGATAATATGCGCATTTGAATAATTTATTTATCGGAATAAATTACAAATACAAATACATAAAGGCTACTAATATCTAGGATTGTGTGGTCTTACACACTATAGTTGATACGAAGCAAGTTTGCCTATGCTGGCGTTATCGGGGGGTATAGTGTAGCCAATCATCGGTCTCCAGTTTAAAATTAGCCACGATGCACCCGTCGAAATAGGCTAACATCGGCAAATTTGTTTCGGAAAAACTATTTAAACTAAAATATTTAAAATGGATACAAAGTGAGCAGGTGGTACTCTGCTCCTTTGTGAAGTCGCAAAGATATACAGAGATTCATAAGCTCACTAATAATGAATTGAGCGATTGTTATTATAGGCCTATAGATATGAACGGGCACACCAAACACGTTTTGTAGGGTATGTATTTTACTACCTTCGCTATTACACAAAATCTTCTGTTAAGTGTTACTCAGTGAAACAAAATAAGCTAAAATTGAGAATAATGTGGAATTGTCAAGTGTCAATGATGTTTACTGCCTGATGATTATGTTACAAATTTCTCATGGCAAGATCCCTCGTCTATAGCAACGACTTTGATGTGATTAAAATGTATAACGTATAGTTAATATTCTTTGACGATTTTGTGTGTGATGATTTAGGCATGGACAAGCATCTTTGAATAGTACCCACCTAGTTCCTTGGATCTCTTGGGCTTGCTCCCCAGCACCTCCTCACAGCAGGAGAGACCCCCCATGCCGTAGAAGCACCATTTCTTGTTGAGGTAGAGGAAGAAGACGATGAGTAGGACGACGAAGGCTGCGACAGCGCCCAGGAAAGCCGTCGCCTCCACGGGGACTGAAACATAAACAAAGCAGGTCAGACGAGGTTGTTTGGAACGAGGGCTATCTGGAGGGTTGTTGCAGTCGACCTAGTGGGGCCTGAAATAAGTCAAATGCATCGGAGCTTATTGATATTCTGGTCGCTTTGGCTCATATGGTTGGGCCGCCGGTCCTAGCCGTGTGGAACATAGGTACGTGATTTTTATTCTTTCTTAATTATTGAACACTAAAATTAATACAGCATTATATTAAAACAAAAAACTGAAAGTAATTATTATGTTATGCTTCAAACCGTGTTTTCAAAAATAAATAATAAATAAACAATAATAATAATAATAATAATTATTATTATTATTATTATAATTAAAAGACACATTATAATAATAATAATAATAATTATTATTATTATTATTATAAGAAAAAAAGTAATAGTAATAATAATATATAAAAAAAAAATAGTCAATGATAGCAGTTGTAATAAAAGTATGCCCCAACTGGGGATCGAACCCAAAACCTCTGGCTTAACGCGCCATAGCTCTGCCAATTGAGCTACCGAGACATAAGACACTCTTTCATTAAACTGCTATTATATAGCAGCAGAGACATAAGACACACCTTCACTAAACTGCTATTGTCTCTATTGCCTGCTATGTCTCGGTAGCTCAATAGGCAGAGCTATGGCGCGTTAAGCCAGAGGTTCTGGGTTCGATCCCCAGTCGGGGCATACTTTTATTACAACTGCTATCATGGACTAATAATGTCCTCAAAGCGGGCTTATGCTTACAAACCGTATATTAATAATAATAATATAATAAAAAATATAACAATGTCAAAACATGTTTAATATTTTTTTAAATACAATCCATAAACTACCTAATCTTATCCGACCAGAGGATTAAACCCAGGGCTCCCACATTCCGGGTATAAGGGCGCATTATCCAACTAGACTAGGGAAACGCCAAAGTCGTTGATAGACGAGTGAGTGAGCCATGTGTTGAATACCCGGTATCATATCCCATACTGGGCTAGATCCAACCCAACCTTAGGTATATAGGGGAGGAAAGGGGATGTTCCCGGGTACTCAACACATCGGTCACTCACTCGTCTATCGACGACTTTGGCGTTTCCCTACCAATAATAATAATAGAGCCAATATAAATAACGTTTGCGTCTTACCAACAACTGTTGTGGGCATCGGCTATCCTGTAAATGTATATTGTATTGCCACACTACTTGTTGATTTAGAGTGATGGGAACTCAACAACATTGAGATAGGTCTACTGCTGCAAGTACACTGTGTCTGCCAACTATGTTTGCGCGCAGGAAGTTCCATATTGGCCTATCGCGCCTGAGCCACAGAGACCGGAAACTCACACTCGAAGATTAAGACGGTAATTTCCGTCGCACATAACCGCACAATCGCATGCGCCTTGGAAAAATTGGGATAGGAAATTAAGAGTATTTATATGTCATAGCTACATTAGCAATTACTTTGCACTCGGAGGTTGAGTTCATCTGTAGTACGTCCCGGTATTCGCCTACCTAACACCCAAACATATATTTCATTCATCTATTTAATGATTCAAATAGAAGAAACATAGGCCTACTTGATAAATGTTCAAACTTGGCTGTTTTCAAGCAAGGTCCGATCGGTAAAAAAATCTCCCATTAGAAATAACATTGCGACTATCTTTATGCCCCGGGACCTTGAAGGATTTTGGTCGGTTATAAATGACCTTTATTGATGAACCCATATAGATTTTCTGTGTACACATAACTTTGTTTTTGTGATTTGGTCAATTGATTCAGTCAAAATATGCTGATTATTAAAAAGGAAAATTTCAGAGCACATGTATTTTTGGGTGGTTGAGTGTATATATTTTGTGCCATTTTAGATTGGTGATTACTTAATGAATAAAATATAAGTTGTTTAGAGCCGATTTAAGATATTCACCTAAACGCCAATAATAAATCATGTAAAATCCCAGCTATAAGATATTATTTTTGAATAGTCATTAAAGTTGAGCATTATGCAAAAGAATAATGTGGTAAAAAATACATTTAGTGGTATTAGCCTTTTTAAACCCGGGAGTCTTATTTGGGAAGTACTCGGATCGATTCCCGTCAATGTCAATCCTGACTAAAAGTGTGATAAAAGATTTTCTTCAGTCGCTTAGGCGAATATGCCAAGGATGAGTCCTCTTAAATTATTTAGAACCTACACGGTCCTCTCTCAACTACCCACACATCTTCTACCTCACTTCTCTATTAGAGGGTCATGCATTTCCCTGGCTAAAGAAGTTGAATTTGTAGGATACTGGCTCATACTGCCATATATGGATAAAACTCATTGTTAACTGATACACTAGAAACTGAAAATGTTCGTTGGTCTAGTGGTTAGTCTCTGCTTCCAACGCAGAAGGTACCAGGTTCTTGTCTCGCTTTAGGTAAAAGATGTAACTTGAAATGTGGAAGTATACATCCATCATTTCTTGGCCGTTGTAGCAACGAGGCTCATGAAAAATTCTAAGTTTATTCCAACTTAGCCTTTTAGATTCTGGAACTGACCGCGGATGGAGCCGTGTCCAGCTTGTATGTGTGTGTTGTGTTCCTATGAGTTTCTAATTAAAATACTGGTCTCTATTTAGCCATTATTCACTCGTCTTTGTGTCTGCGCTTACAGGGTTGATTTGGTCTGCTTAAAATCTAATGCCCTTCACTGAAAATCAGTTAGGTTATATGTGACTGACAGACTGAGAGGATGGTAGACTCTGAATACGATTTTTTTTAATTCTATAAAAAGACTGAACCAGCTTCAGCCGACAAGCAATATCCTAGTAAGTGACTTGACAGGGCCGGATTCTTCGGATATGAGCTCTGGATCAGATCTGAGAGATGTCAAATACACAAGTCGCTTTCAACAATTACAAATCAACTTGTAGAAACTCATTTCCCACTGTAAATTTGTCTGGCAATTGAAATCCTACTTGAGCTGTACCACCGTTTTGTCAGCACAGACGCAATTGACTCAATTAACGTATGATCATTGATGGGATACTATATTATACAGCTGTTTACTTCTACTCTTATTTCGGCAATTTTCCGTCGTTTCGTCTTTCGTGTAACTTTTTGTCAATTTTTAATGTAAGTTTAGATTTTATTCCAACGATTGCTGTACGAGATTGAAAATGTCAGTTGACGAGTTGAGAAAAGATTGTTGAAAAATTGTTTTTAAAAAAAAAAGTAGAAATGAAATGGAACACATCAACAAAATTAGATCTAAAATATAGAAAATAGATATTGATAGTCACATTGCCAAACTCTGAGGACAACATCTAGTTTAAAATGATTATGTTTGCCGATTAACTTATATTTTACAGTAATGTTATCGGATGATTCGAAACCTCAGAAGACAATTAAATGAATCACAACACGGCATTCACCAGCTCGCCCCCAAGATGACAATGCCCACATCCTGCATGCTTACGTCCCAACTCTAATCTGAATCAGACGCTGTGAATGGCAATTGTTTCAATGAATTTTACCTGCCCAAAGGGCAGGAAGGCTAATGCAGGCAAGTGTGGCCCTATGTAGCCTGACACAGTGATAACAGAGTTACAAGTTTAGATTTACATTACAACAAGAGACAATTAGAGAACATGACATTTGTATAGAGTTAGTCGACGAGAAAGGCAAAAGGCGAATAAAGGTACTTGAAGCGGGGTAGAGGCCTGAAGGCTCATAGACGCGAAACGAGGTCGTGAAGCTCATTTCTTCCGCCTGCGTGAAGACGTTGCACGTAAGCCCCTGCGAGGGCGTCGAGTCTAGAGCTGATACCACCTATCGACAGTTACTAAATAGGTTTTGTTGCGATTTTCAAATAGTGACGAAACGCTGCACTAATGCCTTTTTATTATACATTTTTGTTCAATAGTATAACAAAATTGTTTTAATGTGTTTCGATTAGTATTGTATTAAGAATTAATTATTTGACTAATGCAATTTCATAAAGATTATAAATAAATAATATTTTAAATTTAGATACAAAAGTAGAACGTGTTAAGGAGACTGTTCAGTTTTTCATTTGAAATAACCTAATTACTGTAAACGTTCACGTTTGCACGTTTTCACAACATCCACATAATATGTATATTTAAATACTAACTGTGCTAATCAAGTTTAACCTTCCATCATCAATGGGAATAACTGATACATCTCCTTCATGAAACAGTAAATTAGTAAGTCGGTGGCCTACAAGCGCAGGGACAATGGAACGGTTCTAGCCATTGTTCTAGATGAATAAAGTGGCATTTAAAGGTGAACCTCTCATCAGATAAATGACTCGCTTGTTAATTAAGTGCCATTTTGTCTCGATTGAAAATGTGAATTAGTAAGTAATGCATGGATTGGCGTTTGTCTTGTGAAAGCAGGAAATTAATAGTTTGTCTGGAATGCCACCTTCATTCTATTTTATTCATTTCACATTTTGTTTAATATTGATTTTAAATACGTTATCATTGTACTATTGTTCATTTTTAATACAATCAAGAAATAAAAAAGTCTATCCCGACCGGAGACTATTGTTTTATCGTGCTCATTATTATTAAACTACTTATTTTCCTATTCTACCCTATTTTTTTTATTTAAGTGCATTATTGTGCTAAGTTTTACTTATTGATTAACTTTTCAATCAATATTAAATAATATGCTAATGCTATTATTTGACTAAAGATCATTAAAAACCCTTTTTGGTAATTATAAATGCCAATTATGTTCTTACTTAACTATTCAAAACGACACGACAACATACTTAAATTCTTCCCGAGGGAACCTGTCACAGGGTGCAATGTATGCCCCTCTTCAAGTGAACTAGGTATGTTGCGGATGAAGGAATGTCCGAGGGCTGTTAAAGAGTAAAATAATAATAAAATAAAAGTTAACGATGTGGTTTTCTATCCATTCCGCACAACCACGTTAATTTTAACAAAGTCAATCGCCTTAACATGATGCTGGTTGTGCCGAAACACTGATTTTCTGGTCTTCTTTGTCATGTCTACAGTTATGATACAACTTACCAAATACTTCGAGCAAATTAAAACAATCAGTATGCAATGAAAAATAATGATTTCAAGTGTGGTTGGAAGGGAGAAATTTACCACGGACAGTTTCGAAGGTAAATGATAACACGTGTTTAATCAATATTTTTATCGTAAAATCGCCCTTCATCCAAAAAGCAAAACAAGCACACAACACAGTCAGTACACAACTATTTCGAATTTTAATGCACGCGATTATAGAATATAATGTAAGCCAACGTTTCGATATAAACACAATGCAGATAAAACATGCACGCTAATAATTATTTATTGATTGGAAATTAAACGCCACAACGAGGTTCGTAGGGCAACACGCATCAAGGTCCCCCTACCGGTATTGTATGACAAGTGTGGTAGTATTTTACGCAATATCAGAACATGTAATATTCAATATTATAGATCAATATAAAGTTTATCGTAATATCTTAATTCATGTCACTAGTATTTCAATTCACCTTTGAATTAAAAATGAAGATCACATATAATATTTTCTATAATTTAAAACAATTTGATTTTTTTCGGTTTCGGGTTCAGATTCAGGTTGTGGTTCGGGTTCATATTAGAGTTCTGGTTTGTGGTTTGGGTTCGAATTCATGTTCGGTTTCGGGTTCGAGTTCGTGGTCGTGTGTGGTATCGAACGTTCTATTACGACTTTACACCCTCTTCGAGTAACAAGTTGATCAATTAAGATAAAGCCTTGTCCTCTTATTGAAGAGGTAAAGATTCCCATCCCACATTCCTGGCTTCTCTTCTAGTTCTAGGTTGATTTATCTTATCTCAGCTAACACTACTTAACATTTCCCTCGATGAGAATTGCTCTATTAATTGGCGTGTTCTACATTACACTACTGGCAACTTCCACTCCCGGGAATGTCTATTAGTAATACCAGAGTATCCCGGCCCTCGATCTAATTATCTAACTTGCGCAGTATACACGAGATACGAAAACGTCCTTGTTCTGTACTCTTTGGCCGAGAAATCACGATAATTGGCTTACTTTTAATCTCTGACATTGCTGTTCGAGTAGTGCTAATTACTAATTACAATGTTTTTGAGTTAGTAAATGTCGAGGCACTAATGACATTACCACGTGGGCATCCAAATTTGATTTTTGTTTTTGTTTCAAAACACCCTTCAAAAATAATTAATTATGTACAGTATCAACGACTGCTATAAAATTGTTTCAATTGTTTCATTATTAATAATAATTTTAAAAAAAAAACTTTTTCAAATACTTTAGTTATGTTTTTCAAACACTTGGAAATACAGAAAACTCATACATACTTGTAGCTAATAGGCTACAAAAAATAATAATTAATATATGAATACATGTTTAAGAAGGGGTATTAATTTGACATGTTTCTAGGGAGCTAAGCTACCCTGTAAGCATTTCATTTCTGTTTGTGCTTCCGGCCGTTCGAGCTTGCCCCACGTCTCACGATAAAATTAAAAACTGATCGCTATCTCTGATTTACATGTTTGTTTTCCTCATTTACCTTCAACAAGATGATACCGAATGATTTTGGTTATACCCTTGGGGTCAAGGGAGAGAACTATTAAAGGGGTATTTAACCGCTAAACTCAAAAAATATATTTCATTCAGGCTAACTAGTAATGAATTTAGCAATTAACAGAAAATTTATTGGGGCCATCATGACGTCCCAAAAAATTGTCAAACATGACATTTTTCGAGCTAGGTCCCATCGGCAAAAATCTCCCATAAGAAATAACATGGGGACGATCTTTATGCCCCGTGACCTTGGAGGATTTTGATCCAAAAAAATATTGGTTATTATTGACGTACTCGACAGCCTTTTCTGTAAATTCTCTATATTTTGTTTGTAATTTGGGCAAGTAGTTTGGTCAAAATATGCTGATTACCAAGATGGGGTGTGATTTTGGAATGCATATTTTATTTTTGCGTGTTTGAGGGTATATTTGGGCACAGTTTCAAGACACAATGTTATAAAGGGGCATTTTAGATTGGTACTATGCTCTAGTATCTATGTGGACCAAAATAGAAGCGGGTTAAAGCCGATTTAGGAAATTTTCCAAAACACCAATTTTTGCCAATTTCTGGATCAAAAAAATTAAAAAATTCGTGTTAAATCACAGTTACAAGATATAATTTTTCAAACGGTCATTTAAGTGTAGTATTGTGCTATAGATCACGTGGTAAAAAATAATTTTTGGGGTTTTTAGCCCCTTTAAAGAGAGGGCATTTTTCCGAACATGGCACCTCCACCAAAAATGTAATTCACGACACAATTTAATTTTGTTTCTTCTTCGACAATCTGTTCAGTAAGTAGCATAAAATATTTCGATTTCAATTATTAAAGTTAAAATATATATGTTTAAATAAATAATAATATGTTTCTGCGTTACAGGTTAGATATTAGCTTGAACATTTCGTATATTGTTGTGTTGCGCATTCATGTTAATATAATATAAAGACAATGCATTCTATAATCGTTTTCGAGGTCAATGTTTAACGGGTTTTGTCATACAATTTATCACACTGCATTCTGCACATCATTATAATCTCCATAGATATAGTTTCATGCACTGTAAATAAACGCCTTGTACCGTAATAGTTTTACTATCATAAACAATGCCACTCCATTACTGGCATTGTTTATTTTCATTTGTTTGTATTCTGTTAATAAAAGCAATAGTTGTAGCTTTCTCATTGTACTAAAATGTATTGTAATTACTTTGTAATGAATGGACAATAAACAAATTCTAGCTTAAAATTATTATTAATTATTATTATTATTATTATTATTATTATATTATTATTATTATTATTATTATTATTATTATTATTATTATTATTAGCGGTAAAATGTGTGCATTGTAAGGTTACAGCTTAGCGATCATCAAAACAAACAAACGTCCTATAGTGACAATAGGCTGTAGAGACCTATAGGTGGGGATGGGGTAGATAGACTGATTAGACTAATCCAGAGCGGAACACTGCTAGTTAGGGTCTGAAAGAAAATTCGTAATAATTTTGCAAGAGATAATTCAAATTCAGGAAATATAATTTGTCAATGTTTCTGAAGAAACCCGATCGATTCTGACGCATGGATATCAGTTGGCTAAATAATGTTCATGTGTTTAAAAAACTCTACGGTTTAAACCATTAAAAATACTATGTATAATTCAATTTTAATTTGTGTAAATTATTCTTACAAAACTTAGTATAAAATTAAGTCTTGGATTGGAATACATCAGTGATATTTTCAGCAATTGATAACTTCTTTTGACTGCCAAACGTATCTCAAAATTCTCTGCGTATAGACCGCGACATATTTTTGTCTCCTGAAAAAAAGACTTTGCCTCTAATCTAGTATTTGAAACGAAGCTCGTGCCTTGTAGTACCCGAGTGGCAAGATGGGCCTTTGTAAGGAAGGTGCTCGAACTCGAATTACTTTGCACGTAAATGCGGGCGACCCCTGTACGTGCATAAAGCCCAGTAGAGAAGAGGGTGGGTGGAGAGACTAAAAGACTCGCGTTTCAAGTAGGCTTTCAAAAGTTGTGTGAATGAGCACAAAGTGTTTTCAAACGCCCGAGCTGAATGTTCTTTCAGGGATTTTACTGTGTTTGAACACGTAAAGTTGAAAGTTTTGTGCTGAAACTTTCCCCTTAGAATTCCGCATAAACATTTCACAACAATACATTATTTTATTAGGTTTACGTTGTAGTAATTCACATTATCACAAAGTGAGTTGAAAAGTAAGAAGTGCTCATTTTAATTCATCTCCGAGCCTTAAATGCGATGGGTTAAAGTTAAAGTCGAAATATAATGTTCACGAACTTTATTAAATTGGACTTGTAGGTTTAAACTTTAAATGTTCATAATTCAACTTGTTGATTTTAAATTAATTTTCAAAGTGGACTAAACTTGTCGCATATTTACATTTTCAATTTGGGCATTAATGTTTCAATTAAATACAAACAATTTTCCGCGTTTGTTAAAACTTTGGCCTGATGGATCAAAGCTCCAATGTAAGTATCACTTTTCTGTCTGTCCCATAGATATTAAACACCTATAGTAGGCTAGATCCGCAGTCTCCAATACGTCCGCACAGACGCGAGCGTAGCAAATTGAAGAGTCAATCTGCCATATTCAAGATGGCGATTTGGCGTTTTAATTTATGCTTTTTTAATGCAATAAAGTATATTTTAATGGATTGTTTGATGTGGTTGAAGCTTGTGCAGCAAGGAAAGCAAGGGAAAGCCTAATTAAAATCGGATAAAGCATGTAGGAATTGTAAGTCGAAGAATTTTTTTATTTTTTTTTAAAATCGAAAAAAATCGTAAAATTGCGATTTTCATGAGAAATAATTTTCCGATTGTGCTAAAAAACGTGGCAGTTCTAAGTTCAGAGATTTCGAAGACCTCCATAAAATTTCATTACAATCGGAGTATCGGTTTAGCCGGAATCGTGTTAACAAACAGACAAAAATACAAAAAAAAAGAAGAAGAAAAAAAAATCCGGATTTTTTTCTCCAGTGTAGTGAAATGGAATCTTCGCATCGCTCGCTACGCTCGCTACGCTCATCAAAAAACATAATATAGAGACGAAAACATTCAAGAGTTGTGATTTCATGAGAAGCTGCCTATTACATAAATCATTGTGGCATGATCAAAGGATTGACTCCCCCCCTCCCCCCCTCACATCCGCCCTGTTGAGCTAGGTACGGGCAGAAGAGAAGGAGGTGAAGGTCGTACCAACGCTCACGGGTCGATCACTTGGATGTAAAACTCCCGGCTCTAACTACCTTGGGTGAGAAACCTCTTATCATCGCTCGATGTAGGTTGTTTCAGTGTGTCTGAATTTCATTGAGGGGGACATCACAATCAGGGGCGTAGCGGGGGGAACAGGGGGCGATCACTTGGATGTAAAAACTCCCGGTCTAACTACCGTGGGTGAGAAACCTCTTATCATAGCTCGATGTAGGTTGTTTCAGTGTGTCTGAATTCATTATGAGGGAGACATCACAATCAGGGGCGTAGCGAGGGGGGGAACAGGGGGTCGATCCGACCCCTGATCCCCCCCCCTTCCTAAATCAGAAGAATGGTTATAAATATACTAACTAAATAGCCCTACATATGGCAAGATTTGTTAACTGAAAAGTATGTGGACCTTTACAATTTTATAAATTGTTGGAAAATCACTCTATAAAAACTTGTAAAATGTCACTATTTACAACGTAAAACAAAAAAAATCTGGGGCTTTGCGCCCCAGACCCTCACTACCGTCACTACCATTTTACCAGGAGATTACTTTTCCTGAAATAATAGTTTTGTGGGCAGTTCTGCAAAATTCTTAATATTAACTCCGAAATTCACCCCCCACCCGAATCAAAATCCTGAATATACACCCCTGACCATCAGATGTATTATTTTATACGTATTGAGAAATAGATCGAGTATGCGGTAACCGTTAAATATAGAAGGTACCCGTCCGCTTTGCCAACAGTGGTGGGTTGTGCTTAACGTGTGACTCTGATTCGGTTGGTCAAGTGTTTGAATCCCACCACCGCACACCCGAAAAAGTTTTTTCAAGGTTTTCTTTTAAAGGAAACTATGACAGAACAGTTTAGTTATATTGAAAGTCTAATAATGAATTATTGCAGCCATTTTTCTAGGCAAAGTTATCACCTTTTTTGATCTAATTGCTAACATTTTACAATATAATGTTAACATTATAACTAAAACAACCACTGGTGTGGATACGAATTTACCTTTCTGTCCGTCCGTTTGTGGTGTTAAACATGACAAGAAAAACAGAACATTATCTCCGAATGACATGTGTTTGTTTTATTTAATCTTCAACAAAAATAAATCGGAATTTCACAATTTCATTAAACGGGAAACACTCCCCTAAGATTATTTGATCATTTTTAATACAACCAAGAAATTTTAAATCACGACTCATTAATTATAGGTAAAAAAGGGAGGGTATCTAGGGGACATGGGGTGGGGCTAATCCTCCAAAAAGTTGGAAAGTATATTTTTTCGGCACCTCCACTAAGGAAACTTAAATGCAGAAACAAACTTAGTAAACCCTTTACTTTGGGAATCCCCGTACCAGCACTAAGTGCTGTCTTAGACTTGTTAAACAACACTATGCAATTTTAACCGCAAGATTACCGTCATCTACTAATGTTGGTGACTGCATGGTGACAATTTATCGTTGATTTATCTAAATCTTATGTCGGTGATCTAAACAAGTCGAGTTTGAACAGTATTCTCTCAAGACTCCTCAACTCAAGGGATGTCAGGCGTTTTGGAATCAAATCTTCAAACCCAGTCATGACAGGTACAATTTTATTCAGTGACGTTCATTCTATCACCGCCAGTTTCGAAGCAAATTTACTTTTCAGCAAATCTAATTTTCCCTACGGCTTCAAATTGCATTGTCTTCAACAGTGTGAATTTCGTGTATGCCTATGCTTTCAAAATGTATGATCGAATACGAGAAAATTTACAGGAAAAAAAATGAGTCGTTTCGTTTTTATACATAAAAATATAAAAGTGTTAAATTTGAAATAGCTTTTCGAGTGTAATGTACAAGATCTAAGTTTGTTTCTCGATTTGGTTAGTCACGGCAAACACACCCGTAGATGGAATGGTTAATATTTAATACAATTCAGAAGTTAATTGTAAATTGTATTAAATATTAACCATTCCACCTACGGGAGTGTTTCCAGACTAACCAAATCGAGAATAAACCCTCGCTCATACCTGCGTAAGGTAAATGACATAATAAAAATAGTTTGTTTGGTCAGTTCAAAGGCAACAGATATTCGTTGCAGTACTGTTCCATCCACTCAGTTCTAAAATGCAACTACAATTCAGAAGTTAAAAGTTACCTTCTCGGTGGTTTAGTTGGATAAGGCGCCTACCTGGAATGTGGGGAATGTGGAATTTGGGAATCTATCCCGATCGGGGAGCCCCGATCGGGATAGATTTTTTAACTTCGTAATTGTATTAAATATCTTAGTTTGTATTTGCCATGCATTTCTAATATCTGCAACTTTTTCAGAAAATGACTAGAGATAGGAAGTGTGCAAGGAGCATTTCCAAACCAACTTCTTAGAACTTGGATTCTAACATTTGCCATTTGTACCACATTTGTAGTGAATTTATAAATGCTTTCTTCACAATCCGATTTATGGACATTTCTATCAAATAACGAATTCAAATTTATCCACACAAAGAGAAACGTTTAATAGCTACGTTAAACCTTAGCTTCAGATAAGAAAAACATTTTGTAGCCTTTTCTGAGGTCCCGAACTTGTTAAAACGCAAAACGCTTTTTCTCCCATCTAGTAAATGATCTAGAAAATATTTATTTAAAGACTAGGAAAACGCTAAAGTCCCGCCGCGTTGATGGATGAGCTTTTTAAAGTTTTTAGTTTGTGTGGGATATCTTTACTTTTGCAAGTGCTTTGTTTTGCTGCCTACGCATTGTAGGTGATTGTTGTCAAGTTTTCTTTTGTTTCTTGTTAATTGATATTATTTACCGTAAAAAAATTATATTAAAGCTTTATTTCTATGAATTCTGGCTAGCTTTTTCAACTTTTTCTTTCAAAAGGTACTACATCACCATAACCTTAATGTCCATGTATAATATGAACGTTGTAGCCCCACCCGCTTATTCAGAATTGGCCCAAATGGCACGAAAATATCGTAAAAAAAATAAAAAAAATCATATTAAAAGCTTTATTTCTATATATTCTGGCTAACTTTTTCAACTTTTTCTTTCAGAAAGCAATACATCACTCTGACATTAATGTCCATGTGAAATATTAACGTTGTAGCCCCACCCGTTTGGTCAGAATCGGCCCAAATGTCACTAAAATATCGCACTAAAAATCGAAAAAAATCGTAAAAGTTCGATATTCATGAGAAATATTTCTTCGATTGTACCCAAAAACGTAGCAAGTCTAAGTTCAGAGATTTCAAAGGTCCCCTCAAATTTTCATCAAGATCGGATATGCCGTTTGCCCGGTAGAGAGCGAACAAACAGACGGAAAAAAAATCACCCGAGCTAAATTTTTTGGGGGGTCGGTGAAATTGAAGTCTTCGCTTCGCTCATCCAAAAACGCTCAATTAAAGGGGCTATTACCCTAAAAAATATTTTACCCCATAAACTAGAGCATAATACTTCACTAAAACTAGGAAAACGCTAAAGTACCGCCGCGTTGATGGATGAGCTTTTTAAAGTTTTTAGTTTGCGTGGGATATCTTTACTTTTGCAAGTGCTTTGTTTTGCTGCCTACGCATTGTAGGTGAATGTTGTCAAGTTTCTTTTGTTTCTTGTCAATTGGTATTGTTTACCGTAAAAACTTATATTAAAAGCTAATTATTTCTATAGATTATGGCTAACTTTTTCAACTTTTTCTTTCAAAATGTACTACATCACCATAACCTTAATGTTCATGTATAATATAAACGTTGTAGTCCCACCCGTTTGGTCAGAATTGGCCCAAATGGCACGAAAATATCGTACAAAAAAACAAAAATCTTATATTAAAAGCTTTATTTCTATAGATTCTGGCTAACCTTTTCAACTTTTTCTTTCAAAATGTACTACATCACCATAACTTTAATGTCCATGTATAATATGAACGTTTAAGCTCCACCCGTTTGGTCAGAATTGGCCCGAATAGCACGATAATATCGCACAAAAAATCGAAAAAAAACCGAAAAGTACGATATTTATGAGAAATATTTCTTCGATTGTACCCAAAAACGTGGCAAGTCTAAGTTCAGAGATTTCGAAGGTCCTGTCAAATTTTCATCCAGATCGCATATGCCGTTTGCCCGGTAGAGAGCGAACAAACAGACAGAAAAAAAAAAAAAAAAAAAAACACCCGAGCTTAATTTTTTTGGGGGTCGGGGAAATTGAAGTCTTCGCTTCGCTCATTCAATTACAGTTTAAAGTTTTCTACTTTGTAACTGTGATTTTATACGCATTTTTTAAAGTAAGTTAATTTGATCCCGAAATTTGCGAAAATGGGCGTTTGGGAGATTTTTCAAATCAGCTTTTACCTGCTTATTTTTTGATCAACATAGATATGAGAGCATTGTTCCAATCTAAAATGGCCATTTACAACATAGTGTCTTGAAACTGTGCACAAATATACACTCAAACACCCAAAAACATGCATTTCAAAATCACACCTATTCTTGGTAACGGGTATATTTTGACCGAACCACTTGCCCAAATTACAAAACAAAATATATTCGATTTATTACAGAAAAAGCTGACGAGTACGTCAATAAAGACCAATATGTTTTGGATCAAAATTCTCCAAGGTCACGGGGCAAAAAGATCGTCTCCGTGTTATTTCTTATGGGAGTTTTTTTTTTGCAAAATTTTCAAATTTTTTGAGTCATGGTGGACCCAATAATTTTTCCGTCACTTTCTAAATTCATAACTAGTTGGCCTGAATGAAATATATATTTTTTGAGTTTAGCGGGTGAATACCCCTTTAATGTGTTTCACAACCGTTCGGTTTCATAGAATGATTGTCAAAATAATTTATTACATATTGTTTGTGAATGGCGAATAATATAACTACGCTCGAAGTGGAAATAGTTCAATTGTTGGGGAAAATTAGTTTGAGAATAATGTTTTGCTGGGCTAAATTTGTCCTAGCATTTTGTTTGACCTTTTTAAAGTATGACTGGGCACAAAACTCGGAACATCCATCACCGCGACTGCCCTAGTGTTATCTTGTTGACAGCTTCCTGCCACAGACGACTCGGATATTACTTGGTGCGACGCGTCTAGCAGATGATAACTGCGCTTAGAGTTTGTGTATGAGTTGGGGCTTTTATTACTATACATTGCAAAAGACAAAGCCCATGTATGTAGGCATATGTTAAGGTTATAGCAAATAGCTTAATGAAAAATAAAGCCTAAATTTATTTAAGTATATTCTCTGGTGTTGACAGGGTTTTAATCGTTACACCTAAGAGAGGGTGTTCTAAAAAGTTTTTCTTTATTCGATAAATAGTGTCGATGTAAATAAAATAGTCATGATTTACTACATTTTATCACGCAATTCGAAATTGTTGTTGTTTGTTGAATAACAACGACGTTCTTTACCAAACTTTGCACTTCAAGGCAATACAATGTGTGTATAAATATTGATTGATAACAGTTGTTGTAAAACTCTGCCCCGACTGGGAATCGAGACCAGAACCTCCGACTTAGATTTACACGACAATTGATATCAATCAACACCTTACAATGACAACAACACGTATCAGTTTTGTGACTGAGTGGGTAGACTCTAAATGCGGATTTATTTATTTATTTATTTAGGCCTTTATGATGAATTCATTTTATTTTTATTTATTTAACGTCTATTCTATTCAGTTAAAAAACTGATTTACAAAGCACAACAATGAACTAAAGTTAAGTAAATATTTGAAATATTAATATTACAACAACAATGCATTAAACACAACAATTTTGGTTAGGTTTATTTTTTATTTTTTATATGGACCCCCGTGTACCAAGACGCGTTTACCCAAAATCCATACTCACAAGACATTTCATGAATCTCTGCTTATCTGCTTCATGCTGCGTTGAAGCACAAAGACCCACACGCGTTTAAACCCAACGAGCGAGAATACGGACAAGCGGCTCTAAACTCAAACCACGGCTAAGTATACGCTCGTTCCACACCCGCACTGTCACTGGTATAGCAGAAACTGTCCCTAATCTTACTTTAGGTCCCACAACGAATATTTTCCTTATCACTGTTTTACATATTTTTCTCGTAAACAAGACAGCTTGCCGGTCTAACGGATTCTCACTTACAGTTACACGATAGCGTGGTGTTGAGAGTTTGTCAGTCAGGAAGTTAGTGTTGGACTGAGCAACCGAGACCACAAGGCAAGTGTCTGTGGAGGTTTATCACACGCTGACCACTATGTGGAAGTGATTAGACTCCTCGATTAACATGACCAAAACCAACATGTTGATGCAATTAGAGAGTGGACTACGGGGAAAGTGGTGGGAAGTAAATAATTTTATAAAGACGCTTTTGATTTTAGGCGATAAAAAGAGGGTACAGGACATGCGTATTAGGCAGATACCTGTTCGCTCAGCTGACTAACACCACAGATGTGTGAGAATTTTGTTAGTTGTCACGGAAGCAAAAATGTTGGGCTTTACGGCCACACTTTGACAAGAAATTAAAATTTTGAAAAAAAAAAATGATTTTCATGATTTTGTATTGAAAATTTTTCTGGCTGATTGACACAACATATTGATAATCTACGACTCTTAGCTAGGCGGATAAGGCTAACAATTAGGGGTTTTGTGGTAGAGGTCTGAATTTGGATTGTATACTCAGATCAATATTCTAAGAAAATTGCCAAGAGGTCCCATGACAAAATCCGTCCGGCTTAAGGGGGGGAAGGGGGTGAAAAAATGGCATATTTCAAAATTCGAAAATTCAAATATCAAACTAAAATTAATCCTAAGATTATAAAATTAAAACATATTGCAGATAAAAGTCCAAATTTAATAAAAAAAATATATTACCATATATGTATATCTTACCAGATTTTGCACCCTTTGACTTTTATTTCACACAATTTTCTCACTGTGCTGGGAGGATTAGCCTACCAGTCGTGGGTTTTCTGATAGGGTCGTGAATTTTCCCTAAAACACTCAGAAGAATGTTCTCTAAAAAATGGCTCGAGGTGCCCTCAAAAAGTTGCTTGCTTATAGGAGAAAAAAGGGGTGTACTAAAAGGGGTTGATAAAACTAAAATAAATAAATCTGTATTCAAATATAATATTAAGGACGCCAAATTAACATTTATTGTAGATTAAGATCTAAAGTTTAATTTAAAAAATGAAAATTTTACCATATGTAAATCTGATCAGATTATGCGCCCTTCGACCACTTTTCATAAATTTACTCAATATTAACAAAAGTGTATCGTGTGACCACTTGTTTTGTCCCAAATTGTTCTAATATTACGAATTAGGACGAAAGAACATTTTGTCATGCCTTGGGTACATTTTCACACAATGGACTTTGACCCATTTTCACACATTTACTCAAGATTAACGAAAGTGTATAGTGTGACCACTCGTTTTGTCCCAATTATGCCAATAATACGAAAAAGGACGAAAATAAGTTTTTAACACCCTGGGTACATTTTCGCGCAATGGACTTTGACCCCTTTTTACAAATTTACTAAAAAATAACGAAAGTGTATCGTGTGACCACTCGTTTAATCCCAAATTATGTCACTAATACGAATTAGGACGATTTTTTTTAAACACCTTGGGCACATGTTTTTTAGGCTACAATCACATTTTCAAAAACAAATGTTTACAACATTTAAGTTTTATTTTATTAAATCGTACAACGCCCACAAGGCAACATACTCGTAAATAATTTGTCAAATTTAGGGCTGCTCTATAATATAGCCTGGCAATAGCTTCCCGTTATCGTTACAGTTAACAGGCAAGGTTAAATCATAACCAATATTCCTGTAACCATTGCAGGGCCTCGTTCCCAGGCTATTGTGAATATATTGTGTAAATAACTCAATACAAATCTAATGAAAATTAAATTCGGAAAGTGTTGTGGAACAAATCTACGACTACCCGTGCGCTAATAAAATAAATATACTGTTCCTTTTTGTAATACATCAATAAATATAACTAATTACCAATTCACTGATCTTTTATTCAAAACAGACTTATAACAAGAAAACAGTATGAAGACCATATAAATGGGAGGATCGATTGCCCAAAAAAGGCTCATCCATCAACGTGGCTATATTATTATAGCGTCAGCAAAGCGGCCAGTATTCACAGTACATGATTCACACATCATGAATGTACTATTTTGATCCACTAGGTGTGTTGAACACTCGACTACAAAACCACCAAATTGTTAGGTTACTCTAAATAGGCTATTTGACGCTTATTGTTAGAAAATGGATCAGAGTCCATTGAGTAAAAATGTGCCCAAGGTGTTTAAAAAAAAGCGTCCTAATGCGTATTATTGACATAATTTGGGATTAAACGAGTGGTCACACGATTACACTTTCGTTAATCTTGAGTAAATGTGGTGGAAAATGGGTCAAAGTCCATTTTGTGAAAATGTACCCAAGGCATGGCAAAATGTTTTTTTCGTCCTATTTTGTAATATTGGCACAATTTGGGACCAAAACAAGTGGTCACACGATACACTTTCGTTAATAGTGAGAAAATTTATGATAAGTGGTCAAAGGGCGCATAATCTGATCAGATTTACATATATGGTGAAATTTTAATTTTTTAAATTAAACTTTAGATCTAAATCTACAATAAATGTTAATTTGGCGTCCTTCATATTATATTTGAATACAGATTTATTTATTTTAGTTTTATCAACCTCTTTTAGTACACCCCCTTTTTCTCCTATAAGCAAGCAACTTTTTTGAGGGCACCTCGAGCCATTTTTTAGAGAACATTCTTCTGAGTATTTTAGGGAAAATTCACGGCCACAATCACAAAACCCACGACTGGTAGGCCAATCCTCCCAGCACAGTGAGAAAATTTGTGAATAAATGTCAAAGGGTGCAAAATCTGGTTAGATATACATATATGGTAATATATATTTTTTTTTATTCAATTTTGGACTTTTATCTACAATATGTATTAATTTTGTTATCTTAGGATTAAATTTAGTTTGATAATTTGAATTTTCGAATTTTTTTAAAAATGCCATTATTTCAACCCCTTCCACCCCCTTAACCGGACGAATTTTGTCATGGCACCTCGAGGCAATTTTCTTAAAATATTGTTCTGAGTATACAGTCCAAAATTCAGACCTCTACCACAAAACCCCTAATTGTTCTTGTATTGTCCTTTAATCCGCTTGACTATCAAGGGCTGTCCATGTGTGCTTGCTTAACGTCAATGATAAGTTTCATGTACGACGGATTCTACTAACCGAGATCTATTCGCCAACTGCCGAATGTGTACGAGTCGATTTGAGCCTGCGGTTAAAATCAGGGGCATGAGCACATACCTATTTCAACCCGCCTGTTGACCGGCCAGGTGGAAATTATTAGCCTTGTTTACATGGAGGACTGAGTACGGTATTGAGTACGGTTTTTTGTACCCCAGTACGTCATGTAAACACGTAAAAACCGTACCGTACCGGTTGGGTTCGGTCCGACGAAAAGTAGCTACCGTACTGGAAGACCGTACTGAGTACTGCTGAGTACTATCATGTAAACAGGTTTCTTAGACAAAACCGAAACTGAAAATCATATTGCCAACCTAAACATAGGGCTAGTACTACGAAACAAAAGGTTGGTAATCGTTACAAATTATTTTCCCTGCACTTTCATGTGACATGTCAGTTTCTTGTTACTTACGTGGCCTACGTATCCAGATCGTGTTTATTTTTAACTTTCCTCTTGGGGTAACATCATGGCTAAACGAAATGTTGGCAGTGTTGGCAGTGGCTTTTAGTTTTGTCAGCCGCCGATAGGTAGAGGTTGATGCTGAACTGAAAGTGAGTTCAGTTTTAGTTCGGTACGAGTCATGTAAACGCTTTGACACCAGATAGAATTCAACGACATCTCGGTACCGTACCGTACTCAGTCCTCCATGTAAACAAGGCTATTATATATCCTCGCTGTTTGAAGAGCAAACATATAAGATAAATTTAACGTTACAATTTCTTTTGTGAAACCTTGAATGGAGTTTTTTTGAGAACGGTCCAGAAACGGCGACCACGAGTAATAAATGGACTTTGCGACATAGCCCGTTACATGTTTTATTTCAATTCTAATAACTTGTGTGGAATGATGTACATTATTAATTGCTATGAAATTTAAATCATTCTTAGTAAGCAAAAATTCTTTACAAACTGAACTTGCCATATTTAAAAATGATTTTTTCTATCCTTTATTACAGAATGCATGATTTTCCCGATGTAATGCTGGTGCGTGACTAGTCAATTGCGCATGAGTTGTATTCCATCTCGACATCGATGACGACCGTGGTCGTGTCATCTGATTGCGACCTGAATATGGGACACGAACAATGTCAACCTGTTCCCCACATCGTCAGTCTACTAACAATGAATAAAATATGATTAGACCGCTTGTTATCATCGTGTAGCTTCAAACCTAACCGTCTGGCTAGCGTGAGTGCCCTCGTGCGGTCAAGTACAGCCACACGCAAGTATAACTGTCCTCCTTTGTAATTGATAGTCGCGAAATTAAAACCACGTGAAATTACAGTTTTTTTCGTGATATCTCGAGAACGGTGCAAAATATCTAAAAACTGATTGCAGACAGCTATGGTTTTGTTAGAACAATATAATGCAGGAAAAAATATTCAAATATAAAAATCGATGCAGTTTGTATTGAAGATATGCTTTCAATTAATTACGAAACAAATAACAAACTTAATTAACATCACATTACAATATTCTTTCGTACAGGCCATAGTTCTCACAAAACCATATAGCTCTCTGCAAACAGTTTTGCGATATTTTGCAGCTCGAGATAAAAAAACATAATTTCGGTTGGTTTTAATTTCGCGACTATCCCTTCCTACGAAAAGGAAAAAGAAATAATGAAAGAAGGGAGAAAAATGAATAAATGCAAACGAATAAATGATTAAGTGAAAGATAAAAATATAAAATGAATAAATACATGAGTACATCAATGAATAAATGAACAAATGAATACATAAATAAATGAATACACGAATTATTATTAATGAATAAACGAATACACGAATAAATTATTAAACGATTAAATGAATCAACGAATAAATGAATGGATAAACGAATTTAAATGAAAATGAAATAAATTGATAAATTAATGGATAAATGAATAAATGGATAAACAAATTAATTGGATGAGGCGAGCGAGCGTAGCGAGCGAAGCGAAGATTCCATTTCACTACACTGGAGAAAAAAATCCGGAATGTTTTTTTTTTTTTTTCTTTTTTTTTCTGTATTTTTGTCTGTTTGTCCCACCCATTCCCGGGTAAACCGATAATCCGATTGCGATGAAATTTTATGGAGACCTTCGAAATCTCTGAACTTAGAACTGCCAAGTTTTTGAGCGCAATCGGAAAAAATTTTCTCATGAAAATCGCAATTTTACGATTTTTTTCGATTTTTTAAAAATTTCTTCGACTTATAACACCTACATGCTCTATTCGATTTTAATGATTTTTGCACAGGAACCTTTATTTTATGATTAAGATACTCGTGTGAAATTTGAGCGCAATTGAAAAAATATTTATCATAAAAATCGAAATTTTACGGGTTTTTTTCTTTTTTTAAAAAATTCTTTGACTTATAACACCTACATGTTTTATCCGATTGTAATGATTTTTTTCACAGAACCCTTATGTTATGAATTAATAGATAGAGTGTTAAAATTTTAGCGCAATCGAGAAGTTATTTCTTATAAAAATCGCAATTTTAAAGCTTTTTTTCTTTTTTTAACAATTTCAATTAATTTTTAAAAATTTAAAAATTAAAGTTAATTTTTAATTTAATTTAATTTAATTTAAAAAATTTCAATTATGTAATGATTTTGCCACAGAACAACAAAAAATTCGCATAACACATGGCTGCTCAATGCACCAATTACGCTCATCCAACAACGCGGCGGGACTTAAGCGTTTTCCTAGTAAATAACTATAAATACATACATAACAAAATAAATTGCATAAGTAAAGACTTTCTTTTACAATATGGCCGTCTTGATTTGACCTTGGCCCTGCCCCCTCTCGTTTAGTCTTGTCACTTCCTGTGAACGTGCCTGTACACAGCGACGCTATCGAGTCTCACACACAATAGTGAACCATTACATCGATTGTACTCTTATTAATTATTCAACCCAACCCCCTAGCAAACAAGTAAGCTATTCACCACTAACCAGCCAATAACATAACCACTTGATCATCGTGGATGGTACTCGTTGTGTGTTTGCCACTCCACGGGTGTGTACACAAACTGTCACACGGAGAAATTCTCAAGAGAATTCTCCCTTGTATTACGACTTTGTGTTTTAAAGGACGAACATCAAGATCTACGCGCCGAGCAATTGTATGTTTCATCATTTATTTTAAATTTGAAAACTCTTCAAATAGATCTTACACAATTTCATAAAGGTGTGTTAACAATACACAAAATTCATTCTTAAAATAAGTTTTACATTTTGCATTTTCCCTTGTTGATTGGATGAGCGTAGCGAGCGTAGCGAAGATTCCATTTCACTACACTGGAGAAAAAATCCGGAATGTTTTTTTTTTCTTTTTTTTGTATTTTTGTCTGTTTGTCCACACGATTCCGGCTAAACCGATACTCCGATTGCGATGAAATTTTATGGAGACCTTCAAAATCTTTAAACTTAGAACTGCCACGTTTTTGAGCGCAATCGGGAAATTTTTTCTCATGAAAATCGCAATTTTTCAATTTTTTTCAATTTTTAAAAAATTTCTTCGACTTATAACACCTACATGCTTTATCCGATTTTAATGATTTTTGCACAGAACCTTTATTTTATGAATTAAAATATTTTTTGTGAAATTTGAGCGCAATTAAAAAAATATTTATCATAAAATCGAAATTTTACAGGTTTTTTCTTTTTTTAAACAATTCTTTGACTTGTAACACCTACATGCTTTATCAGATTGTAATGATTTTTTCGCAGAACCTTTATTTTATGAATTAATATATTTAGTGTAAAATTTGAGCGCAATCGAGAAAATATTTCTTATGAAAATCGCAATTTTACGATTTTTTTTAACAATTACGATTAATAAAAAAAAATAAAAAAATGAAGTTAATTTTAATTTAATTTAATTTAATTTTAAAAAATCTTCCCCTAAGTAATAATTTTGTCGCAGAATAACAGAAAATCCTCATAACACATGGCAGCTCAATGCACCAATTACGCTCATCCAACAACGCGGCGGGACTTTAAGCGTTTTCCTAGTTATTAAACTAACTAAATTCATCTTATCTTAATTCATTTTATTTTTCCTTCTACCTTCTCTCCTCATACAGCTCTTTGTATTGTTACTTGTCATCTTTGTTTATCCTGTATGTATACTATTTTTGCGTCCTTTGGCTTCAATAAAAAGTAAATATAAAACCGTATTGAAACAATGTTTTTTAAATGTGTCTAAAATAAAATATGTCTATATGTAAGATAGCGTTCAACATTGAAGTAAGGATGAAAGGAAAAGCAACAATCCCATCACAATACTATTTTATCTATCTGCCATGCTTGAATAATAATGTTCATGTAATGGAAAATACAACAAATTGACGTACATCAGCCTGTCATCCCTTAGTTATAACTTTGAATTTAGTTATATTCAGTGCTCTTTTGCGTTTTAAAATCAATATTGCTCACATTTCTCGACAACGGCATTAATTGCTATGTTGAATACACCAGTTACCGATTGTATTTGTATGTGCGACTGCTTGGGTTTGGGAACACCACGTGCCGTTTGCAAAAGGGGGTGATGCAAATCGCCAAAGTGTGCAATCATTGCATTGTCACCGAGTCCGGAAAACAACGCGAAAAACAAGTATCTAGTGTTGGCAAAAAAAAAATCCCAACGAGTTTGTTTAAGTTTGCCAGTCACAGTCGCTTAGCCAGTTCCCACTGAAACACCGAAGTTAAGCAACCTCGGGCGTTGTCAGGGGTAGAGTGGGTGACCGCTCTGCCCTGAAACTCACGTATACCGCTGGCTAGAACAGATGAAGGGTTCGAGAGCTAGTTAGTGTAACGGCTTCGTTCTCCTTGACGTCTGCTCGACAGTCCGGGTTAGTGGAGGAACCTATATGACTGTCAAGGTTACACCATCCTTTCAAATGGGACGTTAAGCCGTTGGTCCCCTTGGTACTTTTCAAAAGGAGTATGCTACGTGCCGGTACTGGGTTTCCCCTCCTCCCTTCTATTCACCTTTCATCTTCATCACCACTCATCGTCTCGAATTGCCTTAGGACATTAATATGCGACGTTTAGCAATACAAATCAATCAATCAAGTTTGAGTTTGCGTTATGAGTACACTATAATATCGCTTAGATTTATGGGAGTTGAACTTAGATTAAACTAAGATGTATGAGGACATCACCATGACGCCGTACGAGTTTCACGGTCATGTTGAATCTCAAGGTGTCGATAGACAGGAGCAATCTTCCATGGAGTCCTCTATACGCGTCGCCTCCTATAAGTTCCTGTTATATCTTCTTCCAATAACCACTCAGTGTAAAATCCCCAGACCCCAACCACCAGCGCTAAAACGATCTGTGTTTCACATCGAGGGAGATGTTTTTCACACAACGTTTTTAGATCGAAGGTTGAATACTTGTTCAGTTCACACGAAACACGGAACATAAACGGCAACTTATTCCGCTGTTATATCATCTTTGAATGTGTTTTTTGTGTTGGAAACGTACTTCGATAATATATTCATGAAGAGGAAAGCATATGACAACCGATTGCATTTCTTAATACTATGAATTAAATCACTTAATTTTCAAATCCAACTAGATTTAATTAACTCTTCGTTCGGTGCCCTATATGCAGACTTCTTCCTGATAAATCATTTCCTGTACACGCTTGTATGAAATAATAAAGTAGATTGATATCATACAATCATTCGATATTAAACATAACTACGGAAAATGATAGCTTTGACTTCCTACTATTCACCAAACATGACTTTCAAAGAACATCTTATCGTGTACCAGGTTTGTTTATCATAAAAGAAGAGTTTTAGTAGTAGTTGTAGTTTATTGAGTATTCAATACAATATGTGATGCACGGTGGCAGATACAATGAATGACCTGTATTGACCTAGATTGTAATCAAACAAAGTGACGAACAAACTATGTGAAAGGAATCCTCCAAATTAAACAAAGTAAAACAAAGTGGAGTGAAATAATATATACTTTTCCAGTGAATTATGTTGGCAGTTGTAAGTGTTTTTGAGATTTATTGTAGGCTTTCACTGAGTTTCACGACCCGTAGATGACTTCTGTATGATATGATCAGTCTTGAAGAAGCCACCAACATGGGTGGCGAAACGTCGAGCAGTGCCTCATCATCGACACGACGCAACAGCCCAAGATCATCAGAAGTCAGTAAATGCTTTTTTAAAATACTGATGATATATAATTTATGAAACTTTTTTGGTGATCTTACCCTCTTGCCATTATTTAATCCAAGCGAGATCTTCTGTGAAAGTTTGCAATATATATGTATTTTTTATTTTATATCTTTGTTCGTTTCATACAAGTTACGTCCGTATGTTAACGTTAACATAAAAAACAACACGACGCTCGGAGGCTTGTGTTTGTACAACATTTCGTAATTATGAACGAAAAAAGTCTACAAACATCCGCGAACAAAACTAATCTCTAGGTAGATTGTGTTAAAAAGAACAGAGAATTTCGTTTTGTTTAGGGCCGTAAAAAGAATGTGGCGTGAGTTAACTTTGTTCGTGGTCTAGCAGCAAAACAACAAAAAACAACAACACGTAAATTTAATGGAGAATGTTTTTATTGGACGTATTATTCAGTTGTGTTTTTGCGCATACAGTTTTTCCCAGACGCCGAATACTCATGGAAGTCTGGAGTTGGAGTTGGACAAAATAACACAAACATCACAATACGTATTTGGAAGAGGATGGTAAATTAATTTATTATGGATTTTCTGTTCGTCCGTCCGTCTGTGAGAGGATGTGTCGCTTCTGGGCAAACTAGAAAAATATTTTTTGTTGTTGAATTCCCTAATGATACGGAATGTTTTTTGGTGACCCTGGGGGTCAGACTGGCGGGGCACGTCACCCAAACTGTACATATTATAAAGCTCGGCACCTCCACCAACAACCGTTATAATATGTGTACAATTGACGACTCGAATGGGCGGAGCTTATAAACGATCGTAGGTCCCGTGACTAGTATTGGGTATAATCCTCATTTCACAAGCTGGCGCCTGCTGAACGCGCATCACTTATCACGCTCTAACTTTTATTCTATTCATTATTTGGACAATACTTAAATGAATAATATTTAGCAAAACATATCAATCCTTGTAATAGCGATTATTCGATTTTTTTTTGACAAAGTCGTTAGCTTGTTATAACAATGTACGCATCACACAAGTGAAATATATCAATGACTTAAGTTTTCTCATTAATTAAAACTTTCTAGATAGAAAGTGCACTGAACGAAATTTACAGCATAGAGTAATATGCAGCGTACACTTTTTCCACGGCTCATCTGCACGTCAAGAGTGCGTATTTTAGATAAAAACTCATACCCTGCATATTACTCTATGCTGCAAAGTTTTCGTTCAGTGCATCTTTCTATCTAGAAAGTTTAGTTTATTTCTTGTCTAAACAGTCTGATGCATATTTTTAAAGAGGTCTTGTCGAAATCCGATCAGTAGATTTTTGTCAAATAAATTATGTGAAAACTTTAGTCATTGGTGATTTTCACATGTATGATGCGTACATTGTTATAACAAGCTAACGTCTGTGTCAAAAAATGGAAATAATCGCTATTACAAAGAATATAAACATTTGCTAAATATTATTCATTTAAATATTGTCCAAATAATGAATAGAATAAAAGTTTAGAGCGTGATAAGTGTTCAACTTGCGAAATGAGGATTTATACCAACTAATTCCGCCATGTTGCCTCGTGACGTCAGGAGGCGCGGTACAATTCGTCGTCCAATAGAATGGAAGTTATTATTTTGTTTTTGTATTCTTCTTCGGCGATTTGTTGCTAATTAGCTATGCTCCCTCTTTTCAGGAACAGAGTAAGGAGTGTGAGTGCTTAGAGGGGACTAGCATACGAGCTATAGGGTCCACGTCAAATCAAGAAGGTTACCGCCAATATAGTACGTAACCTCGAAGAAAGTTCTTGCAATTGTTTGTCATAGGTAGAGATAGTTTTTTGTGTTTTAGGTTTTTGATGCAACAAAATTCTAATTTTTACGCTACACAATGCTAATTTTACTAACAATGGTTATTTCTAATATCTATTCAAGACTAGTTTAGCAATAAATTCTAATGTTTTGTGTGACTATTGAATAAAAATGTTCTATGAATATGATTCATCATTCACACACGAAACGACTTATATTAAGGGTTTGGGGGGAAAAAAAAAACTCAAATCCTTAATTTGACAAAATTAATGCAAAATATTATAAAAATTGAGAAATTATAACGTAACCTCGCGTCTGAGGAAGGTGATGGATGTCACTGAAATATTACGCAGCGGGTCAGTGCTGTTGCATTGTTATTTTACCGTGTTTTGTTCAAAATTTCGGGTTGTTATTATAAATTTAAATGCTAATTTTTTTTTCTCTAGTCATAGGTAACTATATTAATCATTCATTATATCCTCTTCAGAGTGCTCACTTTTCTCCCTACTCATTGCCCGGGCCGTTTCACTCATAATAAATGACAGTAATCCTAATTGGTTAAATAGATTTTTCGTCTACAACCATCTACAAAAAGATTGGGAAACTGGTATCTCATTGTGTGAGGAGAGCGCTCTGCAAGGGATATATCATGATTGAAACTTATAGTCTGAACTAAAGTAAGAACATCCTTTGAGTTTGATTTGACAAAAAGGGAACGAATAAAAATTCTGATGCGTCTGTTGAGGTTTCACTAAACCCTGACCGTACTTTGTACATCACAATTTACTCAGCTTGATGAACTGACAGGAATAATTAAAAAGCTAATTTCCCTTTGATCTATTTTTACTATTCCATCTACTCGTATTTCTTTAATTATTTATCCGATCAACTTAAACAGAATGCACAATCAAATTATTCTCTTTGAAAACACGTTGTAGTCAAACAGTAGTCGTAAATGTCATGCTTTCAGTGTCACGTTTTAAACTAATGTGGATGGTATATATTTTATTGTCACTATTATTTTACAACAGCATTGGGAAAACTGCGCTATCGACGTAGATAATAAACAATACCTGCGCCCAGAATAAATTAATAATACAGTGTTGCTCATAGCTGTATTTTTGACTGGGTAAGTGCTTAGCTGTCAACTTCTATTGTTATTTAAACTCATGGTAAATTAAAATGAGTACTTAATAATTATTATAAAATCAATTACTCGTTAAAATTCTCAACCCTTTTCCTCGTCCTATTTATTAAAATATGTTTTGTGTAACCTTTTAAATTCTGTTGTGAGTGTGTTCGCTGGAAAAAATGAGATAAAATAAGTTGATATATATTTTTTAGAAGTAACTTTTATAATGGAATGTTTTTATGTAAAGAAACGGTACTTAACAATTTATTTATTTATTTTTTTATTTATTTTTTTAAACGTCTATCCTATTTAGGCCTAGTTATAAAACTCATTTACAAAGGAGGACAACTGTGACACCATAATGTGATGAATAAGTTGGATTATACATTGCTCTTTTAAATAAGAAAAAACTATGTAGGTAACGAAATTTCGAAGACTATTCAGTCCCTCTTCACTTGTTTGTTGTTGTTCAGTTGAAGAGGACTGATAGTCTTCGAATATCGTTACCTACATAGCTTTTTCTTTATTTAAAAGAGCAGTGTATAGTCCAACTAATTAATCACATTATTACCTCACCTGCTCTAAAAGTTTCATTATATTAACTGTGACACCGATTAAGAGAATCGATGATGCTAAACATTATTAGGAAACTAGATATAATATGCATTACATTACAACTTCTCAATTATATAACAATGTTTTCATATTCTCATCTCTTTCAATTGTTTGCTTGTCATTTTATCACATTTACTCACCTCCAAATATTTTTGGTTTGACAATGATGACTCTATGCCCACGATGACTAAAAACCAGTGTAATTTTGTTCTCCGCTCCCACCGGTACTTTTGTATTTTCTTGGTTGTTTGAGTTAAATTTATCTTAGATACTTCCTTGGTGTAGTAAAACCCTTCATAAAGAAGTAGGTCTTTTTTTCGATTTTTTCATTCGGTATTGAAAAACGCTTAGTGTTACGATGTACAAAAAACTTTTTATGACCGTAAATTATGAATAAAAAAATCTTGCAAATGAATTATTTTCCAGGAATAAAGTTCTTTCCAAGAATCCAATCTTAGAAACTTTTCTCAGCTAAATCCTCTCATATTTTCTCATGTAGGCGACTTCTTGTGAGGACTTGCTCCTTTGGGGAGGGGGGGGGGGGGAGGCGCAAGAGTGGAGGAGGTGGGGGGCGGGCTGAAACTCTACTGACGTCATTCGCTCGTTTGATAATTTACCTTCATTCATCTCGAGCTCATACAAATATATGGGACTAAATACTTTGAACTTACTTAATATTCAAGTACAACTCGTTTCACTTCTCATTCGACAGCATGTCCACACTTGATTATTAAAATGGTTTTAATGACAGTTAGGAACTTCGACAGTAATGTTTTGCGACACTTGTTCTGTTTCCCATGCTAACTTTCAGATGAGGTTTCAGTGCAAGATAGTTAAATATTGATGTAATGGTCAGTAGGCGTTGACCAACTCCGCCGGATTGACGGGTAAAGAGAGGGTGTTTTGGATGTAAGCTGAAACGAACGCAAATCCGCATTTCAAAGCATCGCTTCAGACACTTTACGATATTTATCAATACTTTAGTGTGGGTTTCTTGCGTTTATTTGCCTTCGGCTAGGGATATTACTTTTTCTGTAGCTAGATAGTTTTCCACTTTTTCAGAAATGTCTACCGTAAAGTCGGTTTTGTGACGGAATTTTATGGCCCACGGTATTTTACATATACTTTTAGTTAAAATTAGATCCAGGATATGGTCGAACTTTAAATTGATCACAAGAAAGTTATAAACCATTTCATTTGACTGTCGACCAAAGTACACAGCAAATATTACTCATCTTGCACACATCACGTAAAACGTACATTCGCGTGAAAAGTTTAAATAGTGTATTCTAGGGTTGTGCGAACCCACTATTTTTTACTTCGAACTCGAACTTTCATATATTTAAAAATCGAAATTCGATCTTCACAAAAATTTCGAACCGAACTTAAAGGGATAGTCTGGACCGGCACCTCCACCAAGAAAGTATTTCATTTCTGTACCGAACCTCCACAATCCAATTATTTTGTTTTTAAATTTGTACCTTTAAACTGAGAATCATTGTTTGACTTGTCAAATAATAGGTGCCCGCCAACTACTACAAATTAGTAATTAAAAAACGAACTTTTTTCCGAATTTCGAACTTTTCACTCGAACTTATTCTTTTTTTAAGTTCGAGTTCGAGCTCGAATTTCGAACGTTCGCACATCCGTAGTGTATTCCCTTATTTGTATCCCGCAAAAAAGTACAACATCGTCCGCATGTTTAGCTATACTCTGTTTATACACGGTTTT
>JAMZAV010004208.1:0-40503 GCA_024449915.1 Sweltsa coloradensis
CACACCTGGATCGATACTCAGGAACAATACCATGTCAACGATTAAAGCAGGAATAATAATATAAAAAAAAGTTTTTCCGATTTTCTCTAGTTCTGATGAGAAAACAAGGTATTTTGAGTCCTATTAACTTCATAAACAACCCTTAGACATTCGCTTCACAACAGTTACTCTCAAAATACCAAAATGTTTAGTCAGACACCGCAAGAGGGGCATGCTTTTCACCCTGGGCAGGCTTCCCATGAGTAATTACAATTTTACATTATTTGTATTTATAGTTATACTTAAAATTACCGATACCATCTGTTTAAATTGCTATCAACCAGAGATGCCTTCCTCAAACTCGAGGTGCAATGAGTGTAATTGTGCAAAACCGATCCCCAATGTACACATTTACAAAAGAGTTGTGATAATTACTGCCCGAAGTAGGCAAATTAGGGGCCCCGTCGAAAGTATGAATATAAATTAGTAATACTGACTCATCGGGCCGTGAAAGTCTACAACAATTTCTTAGAAGGAACTTCAGCTCATAAATGGTAATCATTACTAGGAAAACGCTAAAGTCCCGCCGCGTTGATGGATGAGCTTTTTAAAGTTTTTGGTTTGCGTGGGATATCTTTAATTTTGCAAGTGCTTTGTTTTGCTGCCTACGCATTGTAGGTGATTGTTGTCAAGTTTCTATTGTTACTTGTCAATTGGTATTATTTACCGTAAAAAAAACTTATATTAAAAGCTTTATTTCTGTGGATTCTGGCTAACTTTTTCAACTTTTTCTTTCAAAAGGTACTACATCACCATAACCTTAATGTCCATGTATAATATGAACGTTGTGGCCCCACCCGTTTGGTCAGAATCGGCCCAAATGTCACGAAAATATCGCACTAAACTGTAAAAAACTTATATTAAAAGCTCTATTTCTATAGATTCTGGCTAACTTTTTCAACTTTTTCTTTCAGAAAGCAATACATCACCATTACCTTAATGTCCATGTGAAATATGAACGTTGTAGCCCCACCCGTTTGGTCAGAATCGGCCCAAATGTCACGAAAATATCGCACTAAAAATCGAAAAAAATCGTAAAAGTACGATATTCGTGAGAAATATTTCTTCGACTGTACCCAAAACAATACACCTCTAAGTTCAGAGATTTCAAAGGTCCCCTCCAATTTTCATCAAGATCGGATATGCCGTTTGCCCGGTAGAGAGTTAACAAACGAACAGAAAAAAAAAAAAAAAAAAAAAAAAAAAAAACACCCGAGCTAAATTTTTTGGGGGTCAGTGAAATTTAAGTCTTCGCTTTGCTCATCCAATAATATCATTCGAATTAAAGACTAAAGAAAAGCTGGGAAAGATTTTTTATTTAGGATTTCTGCGTAGCGGAATTCAAACTGAAACAATTCTGAATCGAGTGTCATGTTACGTTTGAGCTACATCTGTCGATAAATGTGAGTGTAGAGGAAAATTGAACCTTAAATAAACTTTACTCATATCTACTGATTTCACCTAAAATAAAGTTACTGTGCTACTCTGAATAAAAACGTATGTTTTGTATTTAAATGTATGTAAAATTGTCTACGTTATAATTTGGCAGCTGGTGTCGAGCGCAGTCGTGCTTCGCGGATCAACAAACAGTGTCATTTAGTGGAAGGAACGACAGAGTTTGTTCGGTCGATGACGACTTAGGGATCGTTAGACTCGGCCCGCGCGGTTATTTAAACACACTCGCGGTTTGGTTGTTGATCCAAGATGGCGATAAGTCTGCCGGTGTTGACGTTTATTTCCACAAGTGAACGAGAAGTTTCTCATTTCTCGCTCGTGTCGTAAGATACTAAAGTAGACACTTTTAGTAAGTAGGCCGGTATACGTACTGACGTGGAATTTAGATGTACAATTCACGTATTTGTGACCCAATTCCGGAAAATCATGTTTATTGTTTATTTTGTATTTTTATATATTTTTTATTTTCTCTTTTCCCTTACATTTTTTTTCTTATGTTGCAAATTAGCTTAGCTTAGCTTAAAGCTTAGAATTATGCAATGAACGAACATATGTTCTTGCTTAAATATACAATACCGGGTCTGAAACCCTCAAATGTAGGATGATTGTATTACCAGGGGAGATAAACGCGTTTAGCAGAGTGGGTTGTGGGGCATTAAGAATGTAGAGTTGACAGACATTCTGTTCTGATGTAACCCAGTGTCAAATACAATTACTGTTGGTATATTGTTCGAAAATATAATGTTCTGGTCTTGGGGGTCGAAAGTTTTCTTTGGCGGGGAAGGAAGCAACGACACTGCAAGTTTTCCAATTATATATATTTAAAAGTAAAATTTGTCTCTATATGTTAAATTTGTATTTTGTTAGGTCAAGTTCACATTGTTTAATACACAATTTAAAGGTTTCGATATTGTAGTTTTATAAATTTTATTCTGATCCTATTATAATGGTTATTTCTAAACTTGTCAACACTAACTGTGTATTGTTTTTGTGCGCAATTATGTGAATCTACTTTTATTTTTAATCATTTTTTGTAATTCAGTTTTAAAATTAATTAAAATAACGTACTTGAAGTAAATAAAATTAATTTATCGATTCTAAGATAGAAATTGGTGAAACTTCTATAAATAAATGTAATTGTTTTTAGAGTAATACCCACTCTCTTTGAGATAGCCCCTCAGAAAATATTTACCTTACTATCGTACTTTCACTTGAATTAATTCCTACTTTTTATGAAAACAAACACAAGCAGCCTTGGCCTCTGAATCTTGTGGTAGAGTAAACCTAAGTTTAAAAATAGAGGAAATGTATCTTACTTTGAAGGTTCTTTCAGTATGTTCTCTCTCATTACGATAGTTCAATGTAAGTTGATGTTTACAAATCCTTTTCCGTTGGTAAACCTTAGGAGTCAACTTAGGAGTCAAACATCTAATTCGGTTCAGAGGGGATAATGAGGGATTTATTAGCAGCAATGAGAATACTTTCAAAAACCTATGTTTACACAACCTATTCCGTTTGTAAACCTCAGATCAAACATCAATAAAATACAAAAATATAAATAATAGAATAAAACGTCTATTTGGATCAGACGGGATAATGAGGGATGTCATTAGCAAGAAATGAGAATACTTTCAAAATAATTATGTTTAGAATGCCCCTTCTGGATAATATACAAACCCCTTTCCACCTCGCTCAAAGTCGCCAATCGCCCCAAAAATCTTATTTGGTAATATTGAATACAATGAAGTACACGACTAATAATCAATTTTTTTTATATAATATAGTAATAAATATTCGCGACCGGTGATCGAACACCCCTCCCCCTGTGGGTGACCACACTTCTGTTCACCCCACACGGGCTCGAACCTTTGACCTCTACTGACCTCACACAAGACCTATACTTGGCTCCAGTATGCCTTGATCATTTGATGTATATTCATTAATTAATTATTGTTTTCTGTAATTAATACACAGGGCAAAAAAAACATACAATACCTTGACTTTGGGGTTCAAAAAATAAAAAATGTGTCATCTGATAGTTAGATCAATTTACGAACCGTTCTTGGCCTCTCCAAATTCTCATTGCTTATGCTCTTGTTTAATGACCTTATTGTTGATTTCATGTTTGAATTTTTATTCCATCTAGGAAAGAAGCAAATAAATAAGAACAATTTGATAGATTGACCTTATAGGGGTGTTCACCCGCTAAACTCAAAAAATATATTTCATTCAGGCTAACTAGTTATGAATTTAGAAATCAACAGAAAAATTATTGGGTCCACCATGACCCGAAAAAAAATGTCGAACTTGGTTTTTTTCGAGCTAGGTCCCATCGGCAAAAATCTCCATAAGAAATAACATGGGGACGATCTTTATGCCCGTGACCCTTGAAGGATTTTTGATCTAAAAAAATTGATCATTATTGACGTACTCAACAACATTTTTCTTCTTTTAGTTTTTTTTTTGTTTAAATTATTTTGTTATTTGGACAGTGGGTTCGGTCAAAATATGGTGATTACCAAGATGGGTTTGTTTTGAAATGCATATTTTTGCGTATTTGAGTGTATATTTTGTGCAGTTTCAAGACACGATATTATAAAATGCCATTTTAGATTGGTATGATTCTCTAGCATCTATGGTCGAGCAAAAAAGAGGCAGGTTAAAGCCGATTTAAGAGATTTTCCAAAACGCCAATTTTCGCAAATATCTGGATCAAAACTTTAAAATTCGCGTAAAATCACAGTTACAAATTAATTTTTTAGACGGTTATTTTAGTGTACTGCTATGCCAAATAATATGTCGTAAAAAATAACTTTTTGGGTAATAGCCCCTTAAAATACTCTAAATACACTCAAAAATCGAAGTTATTTTCTGTAGCTGTGAGCCCCAGCTCGCATTGGAGGGAGGGCCTTTCCCCCCCGACCCCCCCCAGTACTTTTCCCCAGAAAGAGCATAAACCCACAAATTTATTTTGTATTGCACCTTAGAAGGGCAGTTTTTCCCCAAACAATATTGCCCCTACCTCGTTCCCTCTTCCATCCCCTTGACCCTTGACCGCACTATTGTTGACCCCACACGGGTTCAAATCATCGACCTCCACTGTCACAACCCCACGAACTAGTATCACCAACACCATCACAAGAGACTCCATCCTCCAACACACTGCCTTCTGTATCCACCGTGGTTCACGAGAGACTGATCAACCCACAGCCTTCTACTTCCAGCGGAGGCTTGAGAGAGACTGAAATAGATCGTGACGTCCCCAAGCACAGCTTTTATTCAAACACAAAATTACACTTGTTATGTTTCACGATGGAAAACGTTCTGTGATTGGTTTATTGATTCAAGATGTAGAATTTGTGGGATGTTTTCACATACCATATTGAGTTCGTACACATTTTGAACGATGCGCCTCTGTAAAACTTTCAATTTTCATTTTATGGAAGTTTTATTGTCATTTTGTATAATTTTAAAGCATCAATTTTGTACCCAACCTAAAAAGGGTGTGTTTTTAGTTACTATATTGTCCTGCACTTGATATATATATATATATATGTTATCACTATCATTATCATTCTTTATTTAGCAAATAAAGCTAGTAAAATACAACACATTACAAGATACAAGCATATTAATTTACAATACCAAATTTACAAACTAACAATTTGATAAATTGACATATTTAACAAATTTCACCAAATTCACCAAAGTTACAAATTAACAAAATACCAAATTTATTAATACCATCAGTTCTTGTCTTAGGAGTTTGTAAACGGTGACTTTGGAGCCGTCCTCGCAACGAAGCACATAATAAATTCAAGGTTGTTCTGAATCGGCCTTGTTGATTCTGGCATTGTTCCGCGGGTGTTCGCACTGTCCATACCACTGTTTGCTATATTTCCTATTAAAAAAAATATCGGTCATTGGTATGGTTATCGCTCACTCGTCGATTGCGTCGGGGCCTACAGGGTTGGCTTGGTCGCTTTGATTTACTGTCCCCCACTGAAAATCAGTTACATAACTGAGTGGGTAGACTCTAAATACAATTTATTTCTTTTATTTATTTAATAAAATTGCAATAGAAAAACACCCAACAAAATAATAGTACAATCAAAGCAATCTAAGAGATAGCGTACTTTAAAATATAAAATGAATTTGTTATAAATGGACATTACACAATCACAATGAATAAAGTAGGAGAAGTAAAAAAAAGTCTTTCAGGACTTTCATTTATGAATAAATGACAATGGTTTAGTAATGATTGATATACGTTTATTTTTATAGCGTTGCATTGTGTTTTATGTACAAACTATCTCAAATCTCTAATTTTATATTTGTCAAACCAAACCATGCACAAAATTAATATTGTTTAATTTAATTGTAAGAAAAATATTGTTACACATTCGTTCATTCTACCCTGGAATTTTTGTTATCAGTTGTTGTTGGTTAATACACGAATAATTTTTTTTAAACATTAATTTTTGCATGAGAGTCGTTAAGTAATACCAAACACAATAAAACATGAGATAAAGCATCTTTGTAGTATGGGAGTAAGCACCAAGCGAACAAAAAATGGGAGTATTATGACGCGTTGAGTTTTCAATATGTTTTAAAATAAACATTTTACCATCATCATTTTGATCTTTGCGTATGTAAATAAACTTGAGTAGCGTGCACAATTATTTTACTATACATCGTAATGTTTTGCTTTCCAAGAAACTACTCGCGCACTTCGCGACATATTCATATCCTGCTAGGCTTCTCAGACCCATGCGTACGTCTGTACATCACTTTTCACCGACAGAAGTAGGTCGCGCGAGACCCTGTCTTAAGAGGTTCCGAGTTCGATACCCGCCACAAGCAATCCTTACTGAAACTTTTTCTAGATTTCCCCTCGTTTATGGTCTTGTTAGACACATTTGAATAGGACGTCAAGTCTCCTACGTTATTTTTAAAATATATTTACACCAAGATTTATATCTAATTAAAGTTTTTAATTAAAATATGTTCAAATTTCCCCTGTTTAAAAAAAAAATAAAATGCACACAAGGTATTGTATATTTTGACTAGATTTTATAAACACAAGTAATGGATATTCTTTTCGTGGTTATATGCTACTTGTTCATTTCTAAGAGCAGATTAAAAACAAAAGTAACAAAATATTGCTTAATTAATTTTTGTTTGGGAGGAAAAAATGTAAAACAATGAGTCAAATTAATAAAAACTTTGAGTTTTTGTTAGGAGGTTAAATTGGTCTTTACTTTTGACGATTTACTTAAAGTTTTATTACAAAAACGGCTGACATAGAATGTTCTCGATTTATGATCTCATTCGTAGCGTAAAATAACGGCTCGTAGATTCGTACTTTTGATTTATAATCGACGTAATTTTTTTATACCGCTCATATTGATAAAGATTTAGCAGTTCAATAACAGCAGAATATGTGAAACAAATGTATTATAACAGTAAGAGTTGCAATACACTCCAATAAATTACTAACGAAAAATGTTTGCATGATAATGGTATGGTAATGCTGGTTACTATAAGGAAAAAGGTGGTTATGCATTATTGTAAAGGTTGATTTATAAGTATCATACACAATCTCAGATACATATTTTTTTTATTCAAAGAAAAGCATACAGAAAATTAATATATTAACACACATAAATTGAGATATGGACAATAAGAAGTTTGTGTTGACTGATAATACAAAAGTATTGTTAGGAAGATACAATTAAATACAACAGTGCATACACATTTGTACGAAGTACCCCTTATTTTTATTTTCTAAATAAGCACGAGTAGGAAGTACCCAAAGAACGAAGCTACTTAATCGACAGATCGTGCAAGACGAATATTTTTGTTATTTTTATCTTTATTAGCATTTATTTTACTACAACATTTGAACATGTAACAAAAATAAATGCGAGAATGACAGAAAGAGCATCTGCCCCATAGTACGTGTGTACCTGTCACCCTCTAATACAATACAATAATAATGAAATACAAGTAATACATATAAATAATATGAATAAACATTAATTAATTCGTCGATCGTATATATTTTTGGTGGCGGTGCCGCGTGTGATACAATATTTAAAAAAATGTTTCGTCTACAAATGGTGGAGGTGCTGGGTAATACTTTTTCTTACATTCTGTAGGATTGACACTCCCCCTACCCCCCCTCCCTACCACCAGGTTCAACAAAAACATAATTCGCATCAATCTTGTTGAAAGGAATTGCCAACAAAAAAATCGCATTTCAATCAAACATTGTGTTCGGTTTTGTCGTGAGAAGTGACTCACGCACAGACGGACGGACGGACGGAAAGACGGACAAATAGCGATGATTATATGTGAGCTTTGCTCCCTAAAATATATCACACAATTATGAAAGCTACGAATTCAAAAGATATTAAGAAATACGTAAGTTACAAAAATTAATTTGATAATATTATGCGAATGCGAGTAGAGTAGAGTATTGTAAGAGCAAGTGTAAGAGATATATTAACAGGTACTATAAAACGAATTTTAAAAAAATATAACAATTGAGCGAGCGTAGCGAGCGTCTCCACTTGACTCTCATGGCTCGAATGTCTGTTTTTTTTTCTGTTACTTCTTCGATACAGGTTTACAGGAGGTTTCTCTGATCGACCTGAAATTTTGCACACATGTACAATGTACATACCACCTAGGCGGGTTGCTGTATAGTTTTTGAACAAAATCCGATTGTTGGTTCAAAAAAATTTAAAAAAAATTTAAAAAATAAAAAAATGTTCCGATCGTTATGAAATTTTGCAAGGTCAATGAGTACAACATTCTATCCTATTTTACAAATTTTCAGATAAATCGGTCAAGACCTTAAAGACTTATTGGCAGAGGCGGACTGGGGGGGTAGGGGCCCCGTACGGAAAGTACTCTCGTGGGCCCGAAAGGGGTCTGGGGCAAAGCCCCAGCCGCCGGAGGCGAAAATTTTTTCGCTTCATTTTACTTCAAGACGGCTTTTAAAGCAATCTGAGGTATATTTTTGAACGGATAGATGAAGTGACCTAGTCATTAAATATTGTGGTCATACCTCAGATAATATCGCAATTTGAATTGAAAACAGTACAACACATTCAACGAGAACAGGGCCGTAAGTAGGCCTAGGCTATAAAAATTACCCGGGTATGAATCAAGGGCGCCCGCAGGAATTTTGTTAGGGGGTGTAAATTTAAATTTATACTTCTGTGGGACATGTGTGGGGGTTTGGGGGGCGAGCCCCCCAATAATAGCGCCGCAGGCGAAATTTTTTAAAATCAGGTTTTTTGCGTTTGGTGCGTTTTTAGAAACCAAAATAATGTAATTGTGCAGTCGATACTCCAAAACAAAACCGCCAAATGGAATTGAAACGCTAACGTCCTGACGAGATTAATAAAGAGTTTAGTATAATGTATAGAAAAACGTATTCATCAGTTTCTTGTGATGGGTTACATTACACTCTTATTAACACGGTAGAATGTCCCAAAATCGTTGAATATTAATGTAAATAGTTTATATTATTCGACTCTTATTAATATGTTAGTAAAATTGCTTTATAGAGGATTCTAGGGTGACGCCCTTAGTATGTTTGGGTAAAGTGTGACCTTGTATAAAATAAATAAATAAAATAATGGTGGGAGGTCCCATCCCCCAAGGTAATGCGGGGTCCGGAGCGCACTGCAGCGCCAGTAATTTTTTCGATTCCTACAGATTGGAGTATTTTAACGAGTTTTAGTCAAAAAATAGTGCTGACTGGACTATTTTTCTATTAGCAATTCAACATGGTCTACTCCAGATTTTCACCCGGGTTACCAGCCCTGGTTACGGCGTGAATGAGAATATAAATTCTTATCGTCTAATTTTCCCAACATAATTACATGCGGAGTTTTAATATTATTTTATGTAAATGAGAGGTATGGAAAAACTTAGAAGTGAATAAAAAACACTTGTAGCGTTATCAAAAATGCGTTTCTTTGGAAAATCAGCTGTTACACATCCATATATTTTTACGTGTACCGGTAACAAAAGTAATAATACTAAGTTACAGCAATACTAATAATAATAATAATAATAATAATAATAATAATAATAATAATAACAATAATAATAATAATAATCTTAATAATAATAAATAGGAAGCTTCGCAAACGCTTTTTTCAGGCGCGTTGAGGTATGAGCGTAATTTTTTGCTAACAAAAAAACGTAAAATTGCGATTTTCATGAGACATATTTTTCGATTGCGCTCAAATTTCACATGAATATATTAATTCATAGAATTAAGGTTGTTTAAAAAAATAATTAGAATCGGATCAAGAATGTAGGTGTTGTAAGTCGGGGAAGTGTTTTAAAAAAAGAAAAAGTGTAAAATTGCAATTTTCATTACAAATTTTTTTTTTGATTGAACTTAAATTTCACACGAATATATTAATTCATAAAATCAAGGTTCTGTAAAAAAATCATTACAATCGGATAAAGCATGTCGGTGTTGTAAGTCGAAGAAATGTTTAAAACTCGAAAAAATCGTAAAATTGCGATTTTCATGAGAAATAATTTTCGATTGCGCTAAAAAAGTGGCAGTTCTAAGTTCAGAGATTTCAAAGGCCTCCAGAAAATTTCATCGCAATTGGATTTTTAGCAAAATATTTGCTGAATTTTGTATTTGTTGAATGTAACAACAAGGATAAACAATAAATAAGACGATACAACATAATAGTCCTGATATCATTTTAACAGATATATAAAAAGGCAAACATTTATTATTGATGAAGCAATTCCACTAAGCCAAAATATTGAAACAAACGCGGGACAGAAATTTTGGACCATAGCATGGCTCTGCTAGTCATAAAAGGCGAGGGAAGAGCGTATAGGTCCACCTCGCAAGACATCAGTCCTAGCAGTAGGGGAGTATAATAATCCCTGACACTAGAGGCGAGCTGCGGTCGTCGTCGATGACATTTCCATTTCCTTTGACGACCCCCCCCCCCCATTAAGACGACGACATTGACTACACGAACGATGACAAAGGCAATGACGACCACGACGCGAGAACCCTTTCTCCCTGTCCCCTAGGCTAGAGTGCGCATTATGTACTATCCACAACCTAGTCAAAACACCTGAAGAGGGTCATACATTGCACCCTAAAACAGGTTTTCCTTGAAAAAAATTATAAAGGCTAGGCCTATAAAACAATTGATGGCGACCCGCCACCCCCTCTCCATCACCCTCTCAGCACATACTCATTAGAAATTGCTGCTATGGTGTCTACAAAATATTTTGCTGTTTGAAAAACGTAAAATGTAAGTTTCTTAGAAAATTTCTTAGGTGTCTTCTACATAGCGTATGCATATGAATTTTGAGATTATTCTTGATACCTTTAAGTGATTTTCTGACTTATAAAACATTTTTGGATGAGCGTAGCGAGCGAAGCGAGTGAAGCGAAGACTTCAATTTCACCGACCCCCCAAAAAATTTAGCTCGGGTGTTTTTTTTTGTTTTTTTTTTTTTGTTTGTATTTCTGTCTGTTTAATCGCTCTCTACCGGGCAAAACGGCATATGCGATCTTGATGAAAATTTGACAGGACCTTCGAAATCTCTGAACTTAGACTTGCTACGTTTTTTGGGTACAATCGAAAAATATTTCTCATGAATATCGTACTTTTACGATTTTTTGTTTTTCGATTTTTGTGGCGATATTTTTCGTGCTATTTGGGGCCAATTCTGACCAAACAGGTGGGCTACAACGTTCATATTATACATGGACATTAAGGTTATGGTGATGTAGTACATTTTTAAAGAAAAAGTTGAAAAAGTTAGCCAGAATCTACAGGAATAAAGCTTTTTAATATAAGTTTTTTTGATTTTTTGTGCGATATTTTCGTGCCATTTGGGCCAATTCTGACCAAACGGGTGGGGCTTACAACGTTCATATTATACATGGACATTAAAGTTATGGTAATGTAGTACCTTTTAAAAGAAAAAGGTTGAAAAAGTTAGCCAGAATCCATAGAAATAAAGTTTTTAATATAAGTTTTTTTACGGTAAATAATACCAATTGACAAGAACAACAGAAACTTGACAACAATCACATACAAATGCGTAACAACAAAACAAATCACTTGCAAAAGTAAAGATATTCCACGCAAACTAAAACTTAAAAAAGCTCATCCATCAACGCGGGCGGGACTTTAGCGTTTTCCTAGTTTTAATAATTCAAGTATTATTTCAGTTTTTTTTTTTGGGGGGCCCGCGAACTTTTTCACATTATTTTTATATAATATTGAGTGAATTGCTGTTTATTTGAAATTTTCATAAAATTGTGATCCATTTTTATCGGGCCCCCCCGTGTCGCGGGGTTTGCGGGGTCCGCCGCTATGCCAGTGGATATATTGACTATTCCCACCAACCCTTACTCTGCCATTAGTAATCGTAAAAATTAATACCGACAGACTGAGTGGCAAATAACGATAGGCCCCTGTAGCACCAAGGTACATCCAACATTTATATTGTCTTACCTTTACGTTTTATATGAATATTCGAATGACTGTGATGTGCTCGTTTAAACCTTTGCAATTTTAAGACAAATAATATTTTTTTTAAAAACTTTATATGTTAGGGTTGGGTTGGGGGCCCCTAGGGGCCCCAACCGGGGGGGCCCCGTACGGGATTCCGTAGTTCCGTACCTGCCATCCGCCTCTGCTTATTGGTAATCATATTTAGAAAAATGATGTTGTTCCGTATTGTATGAAATTTGTCAAGGAGGCAGTGAAGAAACAAAGGTACACTTTAGAAGGCATTTTCCTATAAAAGGCCTAATTCGATTACATTATTGTCCCGTGGCGTCATTCAATTCAGCGATCAACAACAACATTAAAAGTTTTCGTCTTTTAAAGACAGTTATCTGATAAAATGGACATTGTGGGAATGTCGTATACTCGGGTCGTTGTTGCACGTACCGGTGCTCGCTCAACAACGCGACGGGACTTTCGCGTTTTCCTAGTGTATATACATGGCTATAAGGAGTGTATAAAATTAAAAAATTGTTCTGACAGTTGACAATTTTACTAACAATTATTAAAACCGCTATAATTAGTTTTAATATTCTTGAGGACAAATGTCTCGATTATTCCTCTCGGAAACTGCAGGGTATCGTAAACTCCAAACTCTAGTTCACTTCACCATCGTGTTCAAAGTGTTCACCATCTTGTAAGCATTGTACATAACCTGTACAAGAAAATAGCATTATTGTTTACAACTCCTATTTTACAGTTATGAGATATAGGTTTGGTATTATATATATATATATATATATATTGATAGTTATTATTATTGTGTGCTGTGGTAAATCCATATTTTACTAACGGTCCTCGTTTGGAAATCAGTTACAATAACTAAGAAGGGCCTACAGTCTTTTGTGCATTGTCTATGTTAATTTAGAAAACCCAACGAACGCACGGGACACGTAAAGAGATATTCGATTTTAACAAGCAAGATTCCCTTCTATATCTCGTGTTAGACCATGGTGGTTAAGAAAATTATCACTGAAATCATTTATTTTTAGTATGTATATCTTAACATTTCGAAAGAAATCAACCTAAGCTTAAACTTATATGTAAACTTACGTCTTTAAAGTTCTTCCTGGAGAGCGGGTCTAGTCCCGTGGGTTTGATCTCCAGGGGGACGTTAGCTCTGCTCATGATGACCAGCATGGACTTCTTGAAGCTCGGCGAGGCTTCCAACCAGTCACTGCTGTAGATAGACTCGCATACTGCCTCGTGCTAGAAATATTGAGTTTTTTTTTATTTTTTCTATTTTTTTTAGGACACAGTAATATCTACAAATGCAAGTCATAATACCAAAAGCAAAACCAAGACCATCATTATAGATTTGTGGTCCTACAAACAATAAAAAAAATATAATATACAAGGTATACAAGGTCAACAAAAACATACATGTTACAAACATACATAGATAAACAAAACAAATTACATTGATAGATATTGGGTATGCAAGAACTAGAAAAGTACCATTTTTTAATGGGGCATTTAGCCTTATTCTTAATTAAGACAATTTAGATGTTATATTAACCGTTAAAAAGGGTTCCAATGAAGGTCAGGGAAAATATTTTCAGCCGTGGCTTAAGTTTTCTGTGCATACACGAACTGTAAGAGTTTTGTTGTTAATGGTAAGGCTGGTGTGGCTTCTTAGTTATGGACCTGTACGTTGCCAACAACAGCTTTCGTTGATTGGCTTATTGGCATATACGGGGAGTATATTCCGTAAGATGTACAATAATATTCAAGTATAGTAAATAATTTCCTTATACATTAATATAAAATAATATTGTTATAAATATATAAATTAGGACATTGTTTAATAAAATAACATGAAATATGACTGAATTTAAGTTTAGAGCGTTCCCATTCCTCAAGCCTGAATCGTTTAAGCCAACAAAACTTTAAATTGGAATTTTAAAAAAAACTGTTTAAAATTATATGCCCCTCCCAGTTTGAAAGTCATCCCCAAATCAGAAAGGGAAAAACAGTTTTCATTTGAATTTTTTTTCCCCTTTTTGGCTGATTCAAATTTTCAAACTAAAAATATTTTGCTGTTTTGTTTTAAATAGGTGGACTCTAAAGGAAATTAAAAACCGGAAAAAAATTATTTAAAAAACATAATTTTTTTTCAATTTTAATTTTTAATGTCAGTTTGGGCCAAATTTAAATTATATTGTTAAAAATTTTAATATGCTTTTTGTCAGCGGGCCCAAAAAATAACTTTAAATGCCCCAATGGGAATATAGCGTCAAATGTAATCAGTTCAAAGTACATGTTTATATAGTAACATTTAAAAGGAATGAAACATGGTCGGGAAGATTGTTCTAAAGATGATGATGCAAAAAATAGATGGAATGTTTTTAGAAAAAATGGGAAAAATTTTTTAAAACCCAATGAAAAAAAGAGGGAAAAAAAACAGGTTTTTTTTTAAAAAAAGGGGAACGTTTCTTGGTTTTTCCCAATTTGTTAATTTTTTAATTTATTACCTAAGAGAGTAAAAAATATCTAACCATAGGTAAAATAAGGATATTAAGATGTTAAGAATTTTAAAGTGGTACTTTCCCTGTGTTTTTTTTCCCCTTTTCCCTTTAACAGGAAATTGAACATTTTGGAGGTGCTTTAAAAAAATTTTTTCTGCACTTTTAAATTTGTTTATTTTAAGTTTAAAATTAATTTCACATACAACATTAACTTAAAAGAACCTTGCTAAATTTTTATACCTTGCATGGCTCATTGTATACATATTTGGGTGGGGAAATCAGTTCCCACAGTTGTTTAGGATGAGAAAAAGCGATGTTAATATTGGGGATACACAGCACTCTTTGATTTTTAAAAACATCATTGATCCTTCGTTCGTCGGTAAAGAAAAAGAAAATGGATAAAAAAATTGAAAAATAATAGCAAAAAAAAACTTTGGGTTTTTCTGTATCTAAGACTTTTTATTTTTTGAGTAAAAAAAAGGGGAAAGGGAATTAAATGACCGAATTTTGGTACAAATTATGTTTTTTTTTTTGTTTCAAGGAAAATAAATTTTTTTAAATTCCTTTTTATTTTTCCCCTATATAAAACTATTGAATACCGGATTTTTAATTTTAAATTTTTTTTGTAAAATTTAAAACCAAAAAATTTTTTTCAAAAAACCGATTTTAACCAAAAATTTCTAAAAAAAAAAAAAAATTTTTTATAAAAAAAAAAAAAACCCCCAAAAAAAAAAAAAAAAAAATTAAAAAAAAAAAAAAAAAATTTATTTTTTAAAAAAAAAAAAAAAACCTTTGTCCTTTTTATATGTTTATATGCACTGACATGCAACGCAATAAACACACTGTTTTTGGAAAAACTGCAAATAAACATTTAAATTTGTTCTAGCATGCTTTATTTTTTTAAATCCAAAAAAATATTATTTACAACAGAAATCGTTTTTTTCTTACCAGAGAGGAAAAAAAAAGCAGAATTTTAATTCCCCAAAACCCTGTAGGGGGCAATAAAAAATGACGAAACATAGGTACCCGACCATAAGATTTCAGCTATGAATGTACCGTAAAAAAGATCAAAATTTTAAAGAAAACTCTTTAAATAAAAAGCAAAGTAATGGTGTAAACCCCCTGTAACCCATTGCATTTTCAATTTTAAATTGGGCTGAAAGCCATTTTTACCTGATCAATTTTATGAAGGGTAAAAATCTTTACCAAACTTCCCGCATTTCCGGCCAGTTTCCTTTTAAGTTTTTTCTTACAAGGTCATGTTGCATTTTTCCTTCTTGGCTTTTAGTCCCCAATAACTTGCAGTCTCCCCACATTTCTTGTTGGGGAGATTTTTAAAACCCGGGGAAGCGACCAGCCAACTCTGGCCATGTTGTTCCTTTTAATTCCAGGAACAAGACCAAACCCCGTATTGAGTGTGGGGGGACGACCCGTGGGAACATTTTCGAAACATTCGTAAATTGAAAGGGGAACTTCCAGCTTGAAGTGGCCCCCTTTGGGGATGTAACATCTTCAAAAGCATCAACCAATGGGGTTTTACCAAGGCCCGGGCTGTGTATCCTGCTTGTATTTAAGGCAGTCTCGTCCTGTTTTTACCACCCCGTAAGTCAACCCCGGGAAGGGACTTTATCCCTTTTTTCCCAGCATTTAAAAATCTATGCCTCATCCCCAAAGGAGTACCAAGGCCCGAATGTGTAAACCTGTTGTATTGAAGACCCCCCTCTCGACCCGTCTTGACCCCCCTGTCCCAAGTTTAACCCTGAAGGGACTACAAACCCCTTGAGCCCGACATTCAGATCAAAATGCACATCCCAAAGGGGTGTGCCAAGGCCCGTTGGTAGGGCGTTGTATTGGGAAAGGGAGTTTTCCTGTGAAAATTTGGGGGGCCCCCTTGCGGGTTTTACATCTTCAAATGCATCACCAATGGATTTTACCAAGGCCCGATTGTGTTTTCCGGGCCCGTTTTTGAAAAGGGAGCTGTTTCCCTTTAATGGCCACCTTTTTTAGTTACTTCAAAATGCATCATCCAATGGATGGCCCCAAGGGCCCGGGTTGTGTAGGGCTGCCGTATTGAAGGCAGGGTCTTTCCTGTGAATGGTCACCCCCCGATGTTATCTTCAACGCATTTATACAATGGATGTTTCCAAAAGGCCCGATTGTGTAGGAAATGGCCCGTATTGAAAGGAGCTCTACCTGTGAAGTGGCCACCCTTTCGATGGTTTCATCCCTTTAACTGCACCCTCCAATGGAGGACCAAAGGGCCCGATTGTGTTCCTGCCTGGGATTGAAGGCAGCCCAACCGTGAAAGTGGTCACCTTTGGGAAAGCTTTATCTTCAACTGGGATCATCCAATTGGGGGGTACCAAAGGGCCCGGATTGGGGTTTTCCTGCCCGTATTTAAGGGAGCTTACCTGTGAAGTGGGCCCCTTGCGAGTTTCATCTTCAAAATGCATCATCCAGTGAATGTACCAAGGCCCGATTGTGTATCCGGCCCGTATTTAAGGCAGCTCCCCGGGGAAGTGGTCACCTTGCAATGTTACAAACTTCAAACCCGCCCTCATACAATGGGGGTGTGCCAAGGCCAGATTGTGTATCCTGCCTGTATTGAAGGCAGCTCTAACCGGTTTTAAGTGGCCCCCCTTGGGGATTTTTAATCTTTTAAACCCATCATCCGGGATGTAAACCCAAGGGGCCCGATTGTGTAAACCTGCCTGTATTGAAGGCAGCCCTTTCCTGTTTAAGGGCCACCTTGCGATTTACATTTTTCAACGCATTTACCAGTGGATGTACCAAGGCCAGAGTTTTTCCTGCCGGGATTGAAGGGCAGCTCTACCTGTGAAAAAGGTACCTTGCAATTTCTGGCAGACGTACACACTACCTTTCCCAGTGTGTTTCCCCAATCAATTGGGCACAACTGTGCGGGGTACTGGACCAAAATTAATTCCTTCAAAATTTCTCAATGTATTTTCTCATTGAAAAAGCTCGTATGTGATTAAGTTTATTAATTTAGGATGTAAAAAAATTTGACAAGACAGGGTTTGTGCTATCCCTATTACAGGGCACCATTGGCCAGCCCCAAAACCCCAGAAATACCGAGCAATTGAATAAAAACGCTGAAGAAAAGTAATTTTGAAACCTGGGGACGAAAAAAGTAAACCCCCGGGTTTTCCATTTCCCCGGGAATAACAGGTAACACGTGTAAGAATGTTAGCAAATCCACATGCATAAGGCAGTTATTAAGTAGAAGTAATTAAGCACCTCATATGGGATGCATACTCTACTACAACAGTGCACTTATATTTTATAATAATAGTAGACATAATACTACAACATTACATTTTAGCTTATTTTATTTAAAAAGATATACACGTTTGTTGATATACAATCAAAAAATATTACTCTTTAATCTTTTTATTTGTTGCCCCAAATACATTCTGTATTTTGCTTCGATTATATATAAATTTCAAGACTGAAATAGTATCATTTTTTGGTATTATGAGTAATAATTTTTGCACCTTGTGCATACACATCAATTGCGAACATTGCGATCTCCCATATTTTATCCATATGGTAACCTAAATAATAAGGGAACGAGAAGTCATTCGGTCAGTTAATTTACATTTCTGACTGCTATTATGTTACTACTCAAACCACTTTCGTGATGTGTGCGCGTACCTAAAACTTATTTGTCGGCGTTTAATATTGTGCTACGTGTTTGTATCTTAATTTGAAACTCTGCAATCTGCAATAAATTTAATAATAAAAAATAAAACATCCAAGACATATAAATTTTCATAAACTTACCGCATATAGAATCTTCGGCTGGGTATTAAATTAAAACAAAATCATAAATGACTACGGTTTATTGACAATACCGTTATGGGTATTTGAAAAACGCATGATACATTTATAACAAAACAAATGTGTCTTATAGAACTGTTTCTTCTGATCTTCATTATCTAGATGTTGAGGTGTAATCATAGTGATTAACAGTTCATTCAAACTGTGGAATGTTTTGTGTTGAGTACACGGATATCTTTGGAAAAAGCGAAAAGCTTTTATAATGGTGGCAAAAATGTTTGCAACACATCAATTGTTTTATTTCTAAACGTACTTTCCCATAGGAAACAGGAAAAATACCTGAACGACAAGAATTACAAGTACAAAGGATTGAAAGGGGCGAAATAAAGAAGTGAAAAACGTAGCGATGAGTTTGCAGAGCGGGTCCCAACCGAGGGTGAAGTATTTCAGATAAATAAAGTCAGGTGGGTCTCATCTCTCAAAACCTGTAAGAACATATCAGTTATAACAATGATAAAAACGAGCGCTTTAGTATTTCAGAGTCATGCATGCACATGGTTGCACCAAAAAACACCTTAGTAAGAATAATTTTACTTTAAACTAAATTCGATTCCTTTTTTAACACACGAGTAGTATTGCAAAAAAGGCCGTGGAAAATTTTTTTATACTGAGAAATCCTTTTAACATATGAGAAAAAAAACTTTTATTCACAACCCTCATTAAAAAGCTTCATTTCATTAAAATTTACGACAATGAATGAAACGTTTATGGTCGTAGGTCGACTGCCCCCCCCCCCCCCCCCATAAACCAAAGGGGGTTTGGTAGGGCTAGATAAAATATTCAGCAATCGGCCCCTCTTGTGCTTGCTCAAAATATCGTGTATATCGGCAATCCGATACAACAAAGATACAAAAAACAAATTTTTAATTAACGCAATATAAATTTTTATAGAAAAAATTTTAAATAAATGATAATAATTTTTGAAAGACGAGTCGCTGAGGGCAGGTACAGAAAACCCCCCTGTTGATTTGGCGCTGTCAGCGGGTGGAATCGTGTCCAGCCCCCTTTGAGGATCGGTAGAGGTATTAAACAGCGTTTTAAAAATTTTCTGGTCGCTTGGCCGATGACACCACAGCTTTTTAAAATTATGGGAATTGTCCCGAAGTGAAATCATAAGGCTCTATAGTAAAACTTAAAAAAATTAAAATTTTGAAAAAAATTTTAAAACATTTTTTCTTTGAAGAAATTTTTCAACTATATAAAGTTTCAGTACGGGGTTTTTTCAAGGCCGAGCGAATAACTTTTTACCAGCTTAAAACATGTGAATTATGCCGGTATCAAGTTGGTCTTTGTTCTTTCGCGATGTTTGTCGATGGTGTGGGGGCCAGGGGGGGTTTGGTTTGGCGCTTTAAAATTTAACCCATCCACTGACAATTGTTCTGGATGAGTGGGATGAACTAAAATACTTTTTAAGTATCGTCCGTTTAAGTGAACCTTTAAGTCAGTCAAGATGACTGGAGAATTTACTGACTGTTCTTAAAGTTAAATAAATGTTAAACTTTTTACACGTTCGAATTTAAAAAAATGTATTAAATTGGGTTTTAAAATAAGGTAATAGTAATTTATTTAAATTTTTATGCCCATCCTTTCCTTTTGCCGCAATAAATTTTTACACATTTAGTAAATACCATTCAGTGTTTGATAAAATATTGTGTATTAACTTTGCTTGCTCTAACTTATCTTTCCTTGCCCGACAATAATTTTGGTGAGGGCGGCACGTTGTAACGGTATCTTGCTGCACGTTTTTTGAGGGATTTTTAGAAAGATTTTTGTGAAATTTTTAAAAATTCGTATCTAGGGAAAATTTTTTTGGTAAATAAGGCTCAAAAAAAAAAAAAACTTAAAAAATTTTTTCCCATTATTTTTTTTTTAGAAATTTAGTTTTTTATCAAAAAAAAAGATTTTTAAAGAGAAAAAGAATTTTTGAATTTTTTAGCTAGATAAACGACGTTTTTTTTTCCCAAACAATTTGGCCCTTGCCTTGGGAGAGTTTTTGGGGTTTTGTTAAAAAAGTTCGCATTTTTTTTTTTAAATAAACACATTTAAAAAAAATTATTTGAAAAAACTTTTATATCAATACTGAAGTTTTTCTTAAAAAAACCGGGGGGGGGCCCGAAAAAATGTTTAAACTAAGTAAGCCAAAAGATTTGTTTTACCTAAAGGGACGGGGAAAATTTGGGGATAAACCCGGGGGTTTTTTAGTGGCGATTTGTGTTTAAGGGAAAAAAATCTTTTAGCAAAAATATTTACTGGATGTGAAGGGTCCAAAGGGCTTTCCAACATGTTTTAAACCCAAGACAATAGAGTTTATTGCAAGGGGGGGTAGAAATTTGAAGAAAACCGGCCCCTTTAAGATGCTTTTTTTAATTTGGCAATCAAAAGAACTTTTTGGATTTTCGTTTTCCAAAGGGTTTTAAAAAAAAGAAAAACTTTTTATTTTAAAATTTTGGTTCTAATTTTTTACCGAAGGGCCAATCTGGCTAGGCCCAAATATTTTTGTTAAAATGTAAAACTTTCATTTTAGGGAAGAAAAAAACCCACCGATGTGGTCAGCAATTTTGGGTTTGGTGGGTCCCTGGGTTTTTGGGGGGGGGGGTCTTCTGGGGGGTGGGGTGGAGATAGGCACGAGTAAAGGATCAAGTTAATTTAGATAGTTGTCTAATCAAGGATTTTTTGTCATGACCATGGGTTTCTTTTGTTTTTTTTCAACCAAAAAAATTTTCAATCACAAAATGCCTAAAATTGGGGAAGACCAGTTTGTTTGTTCAAGCGCGAGAAAAGTGAAAACCCCTGACTTTCTTACATTTCTGAACATCATATTTAAATCACGATGCAATTGAACGGAAAAAATTTCCCAAATTACTTTGCTTTCCCTCTTGAGAAACATAGAAGGGGGGGTGGTACAGCAATTTTGTGGATTTAAAGGGGAAGTGTTAAAAAGGTTAGAGAGACTTTTTAAATGAAAACGAGAAGTTTTTAAATGTTGCAGTGCTGAAGTGTTTATAAACACGAGTATCAACTTTTTGTTTTGTGTGTGTCGGCCCCCTAGCAGTGATGTAGATTTTTTTTGGAAGTTTGAAGAAAACACTAAATTTTTTTCGAGAAAAAAAAAAGTTTTAAATTTGGGGTGATTTTAAATTAACTTTATTTTGAAAATGTGGCCCCCCGTAATCAAAGAGTTTCTATTTCAATTTAATTTTAGCAATACAATACAAAAACATAGAATTGACCCATTTCATTTTAGGGAAATTACCTTTGAAAATTTAACGAATATTAATAATGAGTAAGGTTTAGTGTTAAGAAATGGTTTCTCAGACCTTTTTGGACAAAAAATTATAATAATGATACACACTTCCGTGCATGGAAAAAATATGTGAAAAAAACGAATTTAAGATAGGAACATAAAATGTTTCAATGAAGTAAAACCTGGATTGGGTAACGTTTAAATTTCTGACGCCCAAATTTAAATATCAGGTAAAGGAAAAAATATTATATGGTTCAACAAGCATTGCCCTTAAAGCAAATCAAAATAAAACCCAAAATTTAAAAAAAATCTTAGGATAACAAAAGGTATACGAATTGCTATTTTAAAGAAAAACGTTTCCTGTATGGATTGAAGAATATTTTTAAAATAATTATTTTTAAAAAATTAATGTTAAATTTTGTCGTGTTTATAAACGAAACTATTGCGCACGCTAAAGCAAGTTTTTTAGGTGAAAAATCGAGTCGGGGTAAACAAATCAAAAGAGATTTGAATTTTTGGAATTAAGGATCAATACAAAAAGTAAAAAAAAATCGAATAAAAGAAATTTACCTTAAATTACGACAATAAATGTTTTTCCGATCCCAGATCTTTTGTTAGCATATTAAAGAGTTTTTCGAAAAAAATTGCATCAAAGATAGGGGTGAAAACCGTTCATTATGAAATAGAAATATAATATAATTTAAACTAAATAAAAACCAATCATTTTCCCTTTTATCGACAAATGAGGATGAAGTAAGTTTCTTTTAAAAATCTTAAAAAAACATTTCAGCGTGTGGCCACGTGAGTTACCGATAAAGTTATTAAAGTTTGTTCAAACTCTTTAAATAAACCCTAGTTAATATAATTAATTGTGTTGAAAAGGGCACGTTTTGAGATGACCATAAAAAAATCTAAATTTTTCCTTTGATAAAAAAAAGATAAGAAAAAGTGGATAATTACAGGCCAATTCCTTCTACCAGTTTTTCTAAAGTATTTGAGAAATTAATGTTTAAAAAGGTAGAGAATTTCTTTGTCACTAGAAAGCGTTTTCAGCACATCAAAATGGGGTTTTAAAAGCAATCCCCTCAAAACCCCCAATTTATCGCTTTTGTCAAAAATTTTGCCCAGTTAACAAAAGGGTTTGCGTCATTAGGGTATTTTTCGATTTGCGAAGGCTTTGACTGTGTAAACAGGACATGTTTTTAAAAAGCTGAAAATTTATGGGGTCCGCGGTAATGCATTAAAGCTTTTTTAAGTCGTATCTTTCAAATCGGAAATTTTTTGAGCAATTCAATGTAGGGTGTGGGGAAAGGGTTAAATCAAGCCAAGCCCCAAATTTAAGGGGGAGTTCCCCCCAAGGGTTTGATTTTGGGACCATTTTTGTTTTTTTTTTTGTAAATGATTTTCCCGGGGAAAGTGACGGGTGTTTAAAATTTTGCAGACGATAGAGTATTTTGTCAAATATTTGGAGGGGTCTCTTAAAGAGCAGGCTGAATTCAGTTTGAAAAGTGTTTAGATGGGGTTTAAGATATAATTTGTGCAAATGAAAATAAAACTAATTTTATACAATTTATCTATACAAAATAGTAAATCTGCGTAAGGTTGACCAGTTATCAAATCTTTCAAATGGCATCATTTATGAGAGCGGAGGCAACCAACTTTTTTGGGGTTTACTCTTGACCAGCACCTATCGTGGAAAAAGCACCCTTGAAATCCTCTCCGAAAAAATTTGTTCTGTTGTTATGCAGTCAGGTGGGCGTGCCCGCCGACCCTTTATACGCGAATAGTTATTTTCTGAATTGAATCAAGAAGTCGTATGGAATTTAGTTTTGGGGGCCTCTTCAATTTGGGAAACAAATATTTTCCCTACAAAAGCGTGCAATAGAATTTTTTGGGAGAGCTGTAAGGGGCCCGCAGCAAAAAAACCCTTTTTTATTCAATTAATGTCCCGGATTTTTTAAACTATACATATACAATCAATTTGAGTTAAATTTTAAAGTGCAGGACATCCCAAACACGATTCAATTTACAGCCACGACACAAGAAAAAATACGACTCATAAGACAAAAAAACAATAAAATTTTCAATTAAATTTCCCCTTTATCAATATTAAATTGTATAATAAATAACCAACTTTATAAAAGTACACAGATTTACGTTTCCTTTTAAATGTAGCTTAAAATATTTTTTATCGCTAAAACCTACATAGTATTAATGAATATTTAAGGATAAGTTTTTATTCATAACCCCTTTTAATATTATTTTTAATTGAAGAAAGGTATATTGTTACTGTTTAAGTTTCTTTGTATTGTTTTAAAGATTTTTTAATTTTTTTGTGATTTTTTAAATTTACTGATATTCAATATCCCTTTAAAAAGGCTCCACATAATTTTGTTTTGTAAAAATTTTTTTGATTTGTTTTGATGAAAATTGGGATAAATAAATGAAAAAAATGAAAAGAAATGAAAATTTTGGGGCGTTAGGGCGTTAGTGGCGATAGATGCGTTATGTGGTTATGTGTTTTGTGGCGTTTTGTTGCGTTATGTGGTTATGTTGCGTTATTTGGGTTATGTGGCTTTGTTGCGTTATGTGGTTATGTCGTCATGTGGGGTTATGTGGCGGTATGTGGGTGTGTGGGCGTTATGGCGGTATGTGGTTATGTCGTTTTGTGGCGTTCTGTTGCGTTAGTTTCGTTTGGGGTTATGAGGTTATGTGGCGTTTTGTGGGGGTTTTGTTGCGTTTTGAGGTTTTGCGTTATGTGGGGGTTATGTGCGTTTTGTTGCATTTTGTGGGGGAATGTTGCGTTTGTTTCGTTTTTTGTCGTTATGTGGGGGTTATGTGGCGTATGTGCCGTTATGTAGCGTTATTGGCGTTCGTGGCGTTTGTTTCGTTATGTGGTTAGCGTTAGTGGGGTTAGTGGGTTAATTGAGTTTTGTGGTTTTTAAAGGGTTAGTTGCGTTATGTTCGTTTTGTGGCGTTATGTTGGGTTTATTTTTGGTTTTTTACGTTATGGGGCTTTAATTTTGCGTTTTGGGTTGCTTTATTTTGGTTATGTTGCGTATGTGGGTATGTGGCGTTATGGGGGTTTTGTGCGTTATGGGGGTTATGTTTCTTGGGGTTTTTGGGGCGTTAGGGGCCAAAAAACAAAAAAAAAAAAGGGGGCTTTTAGGGGGTTAGGCGTTATGGGGGCGTTTTGTGGCGTTTTGGGGTTGGGCGTTATTTTGGTTATTTTTGTTTCGTTATGGGGCGTTTTGGGGCGTTATTTTGCGTTATGTGGTTATGATTTTATGTGGCGTTTTTGGCTTTATTGGGGTTTTTTTTGGGCGTTATGGGGGAAATTTCGTTTTTTGCGTTATTTTGGCTTTATGTCGTTTGGGTTTTTTTGGGGCTTTATGTCGTTATTTTGGCGTTATGGGGGCGTTTTGAAAACGTTATGTGGCGTTATGGGGGTTTAATGGGGGTTTTTTTGTCGTTTGTGGCTTTATGGGGGGTTTATGTGGCGTTTTTTTGGCGTTTTTTGGGTTTATGGGGGTTATGTCGTTAGGGTGGCATTTTGGCGGTTATTTTTTGGCTTTTATGTTTGGGCGTTATTTTGCTTTTTGTGGTTATTTTTCGTTATGTGGCGTTAGGGTGAGCTTATGTTGCGTTATGGGGTTTAAATGTTTTTTTATGGGGGCGTTATGGGCTTTTTTTTGCTTATGGGCTTTATTTTTGGTTATGTCTTATGTGGCTTTTTATGTGGCGTTTGTTGCGTTATGTTTGCGAGGGCCTTTATTAAAGGTTATGTGGCGTTTATTGGCGTTTTGTTGCTTTATGGGTTAGGGGGCGTTATGTGGGTTTTGTGGCGTTATTTTGGCTTATGTTTGGCTTTAAAGTGGCGTTATGTCGTTTGGGGGTTTTGTTCCCGTTTGGGGTTTAAAGTCGTATGTGGCGTTATTTTTGGGGTTAGTGGCGTTTTTTGGCGTTATTTGCGTTATGTGGTTTTGGCGTTATGGGGGTTTATGTCGTTAGTGGCTTATTTTGCGTTTTTGTGGTTATGTCTTTTATGTGGCTTTTAGGGGTTCGTTTCTTTCTTTTGGTTAGGGGTTTTTTATGTGGCGAAATGGGGGGTTTGTGGCGTTATTTTTAGGGCGTTTTGTGGTTATTTTTGGTTTTGGGGGCGTTTTTTCCCTTATGTTGCGTTATTTTTGCGTTATTGGCGTTTTTGGTTTTTTGGGCTTATTTTGCGTTTTGGGGTTATGTCGTTATGGGCTTTTATGTGGCGTTTGGGGCGTTATTTTGGCTTTATTTATGGCGTTATTTTGGCTTTAATGTCGTTTTTTGGCGTTATTTTTGGGTTTTATGTGGCGTTTTTTTGGCGTTATGGGGTTTTTAATTTGGTTGGCGTTTGTGGTTAGGGGGCTTTATTTTCGTTTTGGAAGCGTTATGTGGCGTTAGGGGGGGTTTATGTGGCGTTTTTTTTCGTTATGGGGTTATGTTTATGAGCGTTATGTGGGTTTGGGCCCCTTATGTGGCGTTATTTTGGCGTTATGGGGGGGTTTAGTGGCTTTATGTTGCGTTTTGTGGTTATTTGTTTAGGTGGCGTTATTTTGGCGTTTTGGGGCGTTATTTTGGCGTTTTGTTTGCTTTTGGGGTTGGGGTTATGGGGTTTATTGGTTTATGTGGCGTTTTGTGGCTTTTTTTGCGTTTTTTAGGGTTATGTCTTTAAGAAGCGTTATGTGGCGTTTTTGGGGGTTTGGGCGTTTGTTGCGTTATTTTGGGAAAGGGTGTTTTGTGGCGTTTTTGGGGGTTTATTTTGGCTTTTTGTTGGTTTTTGTTTTTTTGGGGGTTTTTTGGCTTTATGGGCGTTATGTGTTTTTTGTGGCGTTATGGGGCTTTTTGGGGGTTTTGTCGTTATGGGGGTTATGTCCGTTACGCTTTATTTTGGCGTTAGTCCTTTATGGCGTTATGTGGCGTTATGTGGCGCTTTATGTTGCGTTATGTGGTTATGTGTCATGGGGCTTTATTTGGCGTTTGTGGCGAAAATTCCCTTTATTGTGGTTATGGGGTTAATTTTCGTTATGGGGGTTTATTGTGGCGTTCTTTTGGCGTTATTTTGCGTTATTTTGGTTAGGGAAGGGCTTATGTGGCTTTATGGGAAAATTTTTTGGGCGTTTTTTGGTTATGTGGTTTTGTCGTTATGTGGCGTTATTTGGCGTTATGGGCGTTTTTTTGCCTTTTTTTGGGTTATGTTGCGTTAGGGGCCTTTTATGTGGCTTTTTTTTGGCGTTTGTTGCGTTTTGTGGTTATGACTTATTTTGGGGGTTTATGGGGCCGTTTGTTGGTTATGTGGTTAGCTTTATTTATGTGGCGTTTTGGGGCGTTATGTTGCTTTTTGGGTTAGTCGTTATGGGGTTAGTGCGTTTGGGGGCGTTATTTGGGGTTATTTGGGGTTATGTCGTTTAATTTTTGGGGGGTTTAATTTGGCTTTCTTTTGGCGTTATTTTGGTTTATTTTTGGCGTTATGGGGGTATGTTTGGGGCGTTTTTTGCGTTATGGGGGCGTTATGTTGCGTTATGTCTTTATGGGCGTTTTTTGGCTTTGTTGCGTTATTTGGTTAATTGTGGCTTATGTGGCGTTTTCTTGGGGTGTTTTGCCTGGTTTATGTTTTTTTGTGGGCGTTTTTTTTTGCGTTTTTGGTTATTTTTCTTATGGGCGTTTTGTGGCTTTAATTTTGCGTTATGGGGCGTATGTGGCGACTATGGGGCGTTTTTTGGGTTATGCGTTATGTGGCGTTATTTGGCGTTACGTGGCTTTTATGTTGCGTTATTTGGTTAGGGGTTTTCTTTTTTTTTGGCTTAGGGGGCTTTATTTTGCGATTATGTGGCTTTAAATTTTGGTTATTTTCTTATGTCGTTATTTTGCGTTTGTGGCGTTTTTTGCTTTATTTTGGTTAATTGGGGGGTTATGTTGCGTTATTTTGGCGTTATTCGTTATGGGGATTTTGGCTTTAATTGGGTTATGGGCGTTATGTGGCGTTATGGGCTTTATTGGTTATGTCTTTGTGGCTTTTGTGGCGTTTGTGGCTTTATTTTGCTTTAATGGGGTTATTTTTGTTATGTGGCTTTATTGGCTTTTAGTGGCGTTATTTTTGGGGTTAAAGGGGTTTGCTTATGTGGGTTATGTGGCGTTTTGTGGCTTTTTTTGGTTTGTTCTTGGTTTTTGGGTTAGGGGGGTTTCCGTTATGGGGTTTTATTTGCTTTAGTGGGTTATGGGGGCGTATTTTGGCGTTAAAGGGTTATGGGGTTGTTTTTTGTGGCTTTTGTGGCGTTATTTTGGGTTATGGGGGAAAATGTTTTTTTTATGTGGCGTTATTGGCGTTAGGGGGTTTAAATTTTTTTTTTTTTTTTTTTTTCGGTTAATGTCCCGTTATGTGCGTTTTGTGGCGTTTGTGGCGTTATTTTTCTTTTGGTGGTTAGGTCGTTATGGGGCCGTTATTTGGCGTTAGTGGCGTTTTTTGGGCCTTATGTTGCTTTTATGTCGTTATTTTTCGTTATGTGGCGTTATGTGGGGTTATTTTGGGTTTTATGGGTTATGTTTTTATGGGCGTTATGTGGCTTTTTGTGGCTTTATTTGCGTTTGGGGTTTGTCGTAAGGTGGGGGTTATGTGGCGTTTGTGGCGTTTTTTGCTTTATTTTGCGTTTTTTGGGTTTTAAATGGCGTTTTTTGGCGTTTTTGGGGCCCTTATGTGGCGTTCTGTTGCTTTTTATGGGGTTTATGTCGTTATGTGGCGTTATGTGGCGTTATGTTGGGGTTTGTTTTATTTTCGTTATTTTGGCGTTAGGGGCGTTTTGGGGCGTTATTTGGGTTTGGTTGGTTATGCCCTTTATGTACGTATTTTGGTTTTTGGCGTTTTGTTGCGTTAGGGTGGGTTATGTCTTATGGGCGTTTTGTGGCGTTTGTGGCAAATGTGGGTTTTTTGCGTTATGTGGTTATGTGGTTATGTGGCGTTATGTGGGGTTTTGTTGCTTTTTGTCTTTTTGGGTAGGTTATGCTTTATGTGGCGTTATTTGGGGCGGGTTACTTTTGGCGTAGTTGCGTTATGTTTTGGCGTTATGTTTTTTGTTTATGTTTTGGGCGTTATTTTGGCGTTTTTGTGGCGTTATGTTGGTTATTTTCGTGATGGGGCGTTATTTTGCGTATGTTGGGGTTTATGTTTTTTGGTTTATGTTTATGTGGGTTTTTCGGGGCGTTATGGGGTTTATTTTCTTTGTTTTTGGCGTTATTTTGGCGTTATGGGGCGTTGGTTCGTTATGGGGGGGCGTTATTTGGTTTGGCGTTATGTTGGGTTTTTTTGGGGGTTTTTGCGTTATGTGGTTTGTCTTTGTGGCGTTTTTTTTTTGGGTTATTTTTTTTTTTTTTTTTTTTTTTTTTTTTTTTTGGGGCGTTATGTGGCTTTTATTTTGGGCGTTATGGGGTTATTTTTTCGTTATGTGGGGGTTATGTTGTCCCCACCCAAATTCGTGCACAAGGTTGAGCCTTAAAGGGGGGGTTGGGCCGGGCTAGCTGCAGTGGGGGGGGTTGGGGGTTAGATAGGGGGCCCGGATGGGATAGCGAGCTTAAAGGGCGCCACGGGTTTTTTGTTCCCCCCCGGCGATGAGGAAGGGGGGGGGGAAAAATGGGGAAAACCAAAAAACCCTTGAAAAAGGAATGGGGGGTAAAGAACGGGGGAACTCCATGTTAAAATTTTAACCAAAAATTTAAAATTTATATTTTGTTTGAAAAAAGGTACAAGGTAGTTACAGGGGTGGTCAAAAGAAGACCCATAGTAATCCCTCTAGTAGAGTATACAGAAGGTTTCGAACAGAAAATATTTTCCCGGGCCCCAAATTTATAAATTTGACAGGATCCCATTGCCCAAGGGCAGACCCACAGCTCCAAACCCAACCCCACGTTTCCCCTTACAGCGCCACCATGAGCAAAAGAGGGCGGGACCTAGATGTCTGAAAAAAAGACTAGTACATAAAAGGGCATTAGTAAATTCGGTGATTTGGGCTGGGGCGAATGGGGGTATACGGTCCCCTTAGTACGGGGGGTGCTAACATTAAAAATCAGACTTGTCACCCGGGTTTACAAGATTAAAGAGGGCCTGCCCGGGTTTGAAAACCTGGAAATTTGGGAACAGGGAAATACCAGATAACCCCAAAAATAACTAGGGTCTACCTTTAGGAGAAAAAAACATGGTAAAAAACATGAGCAACTTTAATAGTTAATAAAGAGATGGGCCCTTGAAAGTGGGCCTAGCTTGTTCAACTCAGGGTGCAGGGGCCCCGGGCCTGAGTATACACAATAAGAGTAAACAGTGAATAATAATTACCACAATTTTATAAGGGCTAACATTACAAACAAAATGATAACTTTTACAAAAATATTTGAAAATAAAAAAGGCGTACATAATAGTAGGGCCTCACTTGTAAAAAAACTATGTGCTCTGCACTGACTGGACCCTTCCCTTCCCCATACTGGGGTTTAAAATAGTAAATAAAAAAATAAAAACCAATAGTACAAGGGGGCCCTTTAAAAATTAAAAAGGGTGTAAACACCTGATCAAGGTTTAAATTATAGAACCTTTTTATATTAGTGGGCCTTTTGGTAAAAAAATAAAAAATGTGCGTTGCATTTACGGGTTTCCCTAACTAATAACAAAAGATTGGGCCCAAAATTTAGTGGGTCAAAAAATTACAAGGTAGGCCAACAATTGGGAAAACATTTTAAACAAAGATGAAATTTTGATTAATAAATGGTTCAATCAATTAAAAAAGCCTGCTAAAAATTAGTGGGGGCCTCACTTGTAAAAAGCAGTGCTATTGCACGGGACAGGTCCCTCACCAATATAAAAAGTAGATAGGAATAAAAATAAAACAATAGTATAAGGGGGTATCATATTACAAAGGAGTGAGTAATTAATGAATCCCTTATCAGTTTTTTACACCCTTTCTAAATTAGTAGGGCCCCCCACTTTTTCAAAGCATGTGCTTTTGCACTGACTAGGTCCCCACAATAAAAAATAGAGTGGGCCCTGGGTTTAAGGATCTAGATCACAAGGGTACAAGGGGCATATATTATAAAGGTGTGATATTAAAAAAATAAATGGTTAAATCAATTAAAAAAAGCCTTTCAGTTTAAATGGGGCCCCCTCACTTGTCAAAGCGGGTGCAAATTTGGCACGGGATTTAGGCTCCACACTATTGTTAGATTCCCCTCCCAAAACCTCGGTGGGTTGGGTGCATTCCTATCCTAAAAAACAGACCTCACAACGGGGGGAGTTTTCTCCCCCTTGGAGAAAAGGGCCGACAGGCCAATTAAAAAATTATCAGTGATACCTGGGGGTGGGGTGGTGGTACGTTGATTTCTTTTCGTTCCTAACCTGGGCGTAATTGTTTCCCCCTGGCCTGGGTGTGGCCTTTGGTTTCCCGGGACAGTGAATGACTGGATTGGTCGAAATCCTTGACAACAAGTCCTAGGGTTCTAAGGGGTTTGTCCCGAGGGCTCCGAATTTTGGTTGTGAAAAAAGGTTCCCTCTAATGACGCTTTGGGTTGAATGTGGGGTTTGCCCGGAAAACTTTTATTCCGGGCCCCACGTCCCCCTGCAGTCTCCCAAATCTAGGCTCACCCAAAAAACCCGTAGCACCTACAGCGAGCTGTTCCCCCGGGAAAAACCCCCCTGGTCGCCGTCCAGGGCACACAGTTGGGTCGCGATCGGGTTTGCTTTCCCACCAGTCGCACAAGTCAAAACGTTATCTCTCTGACTCAGCTGGGTAGTTGATGCAATTTGTACCGCCCGGGTCAAGGTGGGAAAGCAACATTTCCCAGAGTTAGGTTTTAAGAAAAATTTGAAAAAATAAAACCTTCCCCCCCCCTACAGGGCAAGGGTCATGAAGAACAATTAGTTTTTTTATCTTTTGGGGGTTTCCCCAAAAGGGCACAAACAGCCCCTACCCAATGCTTTTTTTTCTGTTTTAACCAAATCGAAAACTAGGGAGACAACTTGGACTGATTACAAAAAAGGGCCTACAAACTTTGGAGCAAATTTTTGAAAAGTTTGGGGCCACAAGGGTGGCATAATTTTTTTTGTAAAATATTGGCCAACCCATAGGGGGGAACCGGGTCTGCGGGTAGATTGTTACCGTTAGCATTTCGCATGTCCCTTAAAAAAAATCCTTCGGTCCCCTGTCCGATTTTTTGGGTTTTTAAGGATTTAATTTCTTTGGGGCCCCAAACCTCCCTTGAGTGCAAGTGGGATTTTCCAATTTACCCTGGTAGTCTTCCCTGTGCTCTGCCTGATGTGGAAATTTCTCTTCCAAATTTAGGTAACCGGCGGTAACCTGGAAAATTCAGGGTGCCGTTCGAAGCATAACCAAATGGATGTTTTGGTCCCATGTTTGGTGATTATCCCTTTACGATGATGCAATCATTGGGCTTAGGGAATTGGTTAATCCGTTCCCAGGGGGTTTTTTTGGGTGGTGCCGGGGGCATGAAGAAATTTTTCGATTGATATTGCGTAGCTAGAGTTTTTTTCCTTGCCCGCCCTTCTAGACCCCTTGTCACATACAATGGTTTGTGGAGCCCATAGATCAGGAAAAAAATCTTTTCCCCTTTGGCGAAAAATATGCTTTTTTGGGGTTAGCTGCCCGAGAGGAAAGATCAGAGTGTATTGGTAAAAACCCAAACTGAATAACAAGGAGATACTTAATTTCCTTTCTTCGAAAAGCGGAAACCCCGGGCCCAAAAGGTCAGAAGAAATTTTCTGCCAGGTTTGCTAAAGTTTTTTGCATCGACCCAAAGTCCTGTGGTAGTTTTTTCTTTCCGGGTTTTAAGCAGACAAACGGGCATTGGGAAAATATCCTTTGGGCACGTCGGAAATTTATTTTCGGCCCAAAGTTTTGAGTTTCAAATTTTTTTGTAGGTTTTTTCCCTATTTCCCCAAATGACCTGCTGTTGCATCATCAGACATCTTCAAATACGCCCGGGGTGGGCTCTTTTGGAACAAAAACCCTCTTCCCAAATCCCGTTTTTTGCTTATATAAAAAGTCCTTTTTCAACATTTCCCTTTTGGGAGTCTAAAGGGTTTTTTCTTTAAAAACGAAGAAGGGTTTTTTGGTACCCAAAGGGCTGTACGTTTCGGAAGAGGATAAGGGTCCCAATGGTTTCGGAACCCCGAGAGTGGTCAGGTTAAAAAATTTTCCCTTTCCCCTTTTCGAAAGAATTTTTTGATAGTTATACGGTTGAAGCCGTTTGCGCCCCGCGAGCTTTAAATTTACCTGTCGGGTTTGTAAGTTTTGGAGCCAAAAATCAAAATTGGTGGTCCGTGATAAAAGGGGAATTAACCCCTTTTTTGTAAGGCCGATACTTCTTAATGGCCCAAACAAAAAGCTAAAACACTCTTTTCTGTTGTGAAAAAATTTTTCTCGGGGTTTGTTAAGGTTTTACTGGCGAACATACTTTCTCCCCATCGTCATGCATTTTACTTAGCACTGAAAACCCAAGCCCAAAATTCGATGCCTTCCTTTGAACGCAAAAAAATTTGTGAGAAAACCCGGGGAGGAAAAAAATGGTGCTGTGAAACAATTTTCCTTTTAAGGGCCTGGAAGGCTTTTTGCGCTTCAGCATTCCAGCAAACTTTTGGTTCTTGTGGTCAGTTAGTCAACGGGCCTATAATGGGCGAAAAAACCTGGAACGGGAATTTTTCGGGACCACGAGGCCTACCGATAAATGACGAAAACTCCCTTTAGTGTTTTGGGGGGCTGGATAGTCCGATATGGCTGCCACCCTTTTTCCGGATCGCAGGGGAAAACCCCTGGAATCGAAAACGATCCAGAACTTTAGCTCTGACCTTTTCCCAAAAATTTCATTTTTCACGATTCAGTGTTAAATTTGCTTTTATTAACCCCGAAAAGGGCTTCTTCCCAAAACTCCGATGCTTTTGGAAGGGGGAAGTGCAGATAATGATGTCATCAAAATAGACAAAAAAGCCCGGGTCGAGATCTGATCTTAATATGCGGCATCAGTTCTGCCAAGTCGCGGGGGAATTTTGTAAGGGCCCAAAGGCCCTCCGGTAAAAATCGAACAAACCCCGTGACGGGGTAGAAAAAACTGTCTTTCTCCCACTTTTTGGGGGTTTCTGGTACCTGCCAATAAGCCCCTTTTAAGGGTCGAGGGAGGGAAAGGAAAAGAGCATTCGAAAAATCTGTCTAAAATTTAGTTAACGTAAGGGAAAGGGGTACGCCCTCCCCCTTTTGTTACTTTATTTCCCTTTCCCGGGAAAACCCCCAAAAAACGTGAGGGGCCCCAGTTGTTAACCCCGAAGAGCTGGGGATGATCACCGGGCTTTTTGATGGAAACCCCCACCCCAGTTGTAGCATATGGGCTAATTTGATCCATCGGGGCCGTTTGACCGGTGAAAATGGGGAAAAAACGCTGTTTTTAAAGGGTTTAAACTGTTTCCCGTGTCTATTTTTTGTTGAAAAATAAAGGGTTTTCGACCCAAATGATGTAACCCCCTTTTTTCGAAGTTCCGGGCTAAACCCAAGCATCTAAAAGGGTTTTTTCCCTACACGTTCGTTTGGGAAATGTTCTTTGTCAACAAAAAATTCATTGACAAGCACTCGTCAGTTGTGTCGAATGTCCATTGTGATTGAAAAATTTTGGAAAGGGGTTCACCTTTTCCAAAAACTAAACCAAGAATTTGTGGTTGTTTTACAGAGGGGAAAAGACCATTTACCTCAATGTTTTGGATGGAAAACCCTTTCCAAAATTTCCCTTTGGGATGTTCATGAATCCCAACACCTGGCAAAAAAAAGGGCCCTTAGCAACCTTCACTTTGGGTAGCCCAGTTCTGTTTTCATTTCCCAACCAAGTCTCTGATGTGGTCTTTAAACCTTTTTGTCCAAGGATCGAACGCGAAAACCCCCGAATCCAGCCCAAACCCGAGAATTGACAATCTAATATCTTAACGTTGGGGGTACCAAAACATCATCTCGGTTTTGTGTTTGGAGTAAAAAATCAATCGGGGTTTAATCTTGATGAAATAAAAAAACAGGGCCCAGCAAATTGTCCCATTTTGCCCCAGATGGGTTTTTTCAAAAATACGGAGGGGAAAATATGCGACAGTCTTTTAATTCCTCCCTGTAGCGTTTCCCTTATGGGCACTTCCCGCCCGTTTGGGGTATGTACACCCGGAGTGCCACAAGTTAAACAGAATTTAGTCAGGGGTTTTGGACATTTGCGTACGGTGACCGGTTTCCCGAAGTTTCCCAAAAAGCTTTTTTTTAACCCCATTAGCTATTGTGGTGATACCTCCCAAAACGTGGGGTTTTCTAAAACCCGGTGTGAAACCTCGGGCAAATTCGCGTTCGCCCCGAATTGCTAGATCTTTCTCCCCTTGTCGCGTTTTTTTTTGGGGGGGATTTTTATTTTCTCTGTGCGCACCCGTCGGTTCCCCTCGGGCGTCCTAAAGTTTAGAAGTTTATGAATAGTATTAATGCATGCAAGGGAAAAACCTGTCTTGGGGAGTATTGGGGGGAAATTCCCCCTTTTCAAAAAAACTCTTAAAACGGGTTTGGTTTTCCCAGGTTGGGGGAGTCAGGGCGCGGGAAAAAAAATTTTCCATGATTGCTACATAAATGGGGCTATCTGCTCATCTTTTCCCCTTGGGAAAAATTTTGGAGTTTGAAATTTTTTCCCAAAAACCCCGGGGGAGTCTTCGTAAATTTTTGGCCCGGGTTGGGGGAAAAGTTTGGGTTTAGTTCTGCGACTAGTTCGGTCCCCCAAAATTACAAGGCATCTTGCTGCCCTGAAAACCATACTAGCGGGAGGGTTCCCCCTAAAAAAGATCCCCAACCCGCTGATTTCCCAGAGGGGGTTTATAATCCGTTTAATTTTCCCCCGCCCCCCCCCCCAACTCGGAAATTCCCGAGACTCTTTTCCAAAAAAATTTTCCCTAGGCCCAACACCTTTTTTCCCCCGAAAAAAAATTTAAAAATTTCCCTTTCAAAAACGGGGAAAAAGACTTTTTTATTCAAAATTTTAACCCGGGGTTTCATTTTCGAACGGGAAAATTTAAAAATTTGTTTGTTTCATGGAAATTTGTTCTGGGACTAATGTAGCAGTGTTTGTATTGTTTTCCCCCCCCCCCCCCGGGGGCCCCGGGGGAGTTTCCCTCTTCTGACCTTTTTGATCACTTTTTTTGGCCCTTTATTCTAGCTCCTCCTACGCGTCCCCTAGTTAATTTTAGTAAACGTCGAAACCCCCATTTTTAAAGTTTCCCCATTGCCTTTTTTAATCTAAAATTTTTGAAAATTTGAACCCCAATTTTTTAAAAGTGTAACTTTTTCCCTTTTAATTTTCAATACAGTGGGTTCGTCTCGTCCCTGAAAATTTTCCCCAGCTCAGTCTGAATCCCTTTAATTTCCTGCATAATTTTTGCTATTTTCCCGGGTTTAAAACACATGTGTTAACTGGTCGTCCCGGGACGAAGCCTTAAAGAAGTGAAATTTTCAAAATGGTCGGGCACCAAATGGCCGGGAAATCCCCGACATTCAAAATTTATATTCAATTTTACTCTTTGAAAGTCTATTTTAAACCCCCATTGCAATCGAGTGGGAAAAATTTAAAGTCTAATTTTGAAAGCGAGATACCCAACACCCCCAAAACCCCGTTGGGGGCCAAATGTCGCACGCCAAATCTTGTGCACAAGGTTGAGCCCCTTTAAAAACGGGTTGCCGGGTACTGAAATGGGGGGGGTGGGGAGATAGGTGAACCCGGGTGGCTATAGCGAGCTTAAAAGGGGGGCCCCTTGGTTTTTTTCCCCTCCGGGGATGATGGAAGGGGGGGGGAAATAGGGAAAACCCAAAAAACCCCTTTAAGAGGAATAGGGGGTAAAAAACGCGGGGAACCCACTGTGACAATTTAACCAAAAAAATTAATTATATATTTGGGTTTTAAAAAAAGGTACAAGGTAGTTAAAGGTGTGGTTTATAAAGAAGATCATAGTTTAAAGTCTAGTAAAAGTAAAACAGGGAAAGGGTTTCAGAACAGTTTAAAAAATTCCCGGGGGCCCAAAAATTTTGAATTTCAGGTACCGTTGCCCAAGGGCATGAGCCACACTCCGAAAAACGCACGATATTTCCCTTTCGCGGGGGACCATTTAGCAAAAGAGGGCCCGGAAAACCCAGATTGCCAAAACAAGAATATTTCATGAAAGCCTTAAATGAAAACGGGAAATTTGGCTGGAATGGGGTATACGGTGCCCTTTGGAAAGGGCGGTGTACCATTTAAATCAGACTTTGTTTACCCCGGTTAAAGATTAAAATTTGGGCCATGTCCGGTTTTCCCTAACCCGGGAATGGAACTGGAAACCCGGGTAAAAACAATATCACTAGGGTCTACCAAGGAGACCAAAACAAAAGGTAAGAACAAAGAGCACCCCTTTTAGTTTAAAAAAGAGATAGCTTCCTTGTAAAGTAGGGCCAGCTTGTTCCAAATCATGTGCAGTGGCACGGCCCCGAGTAATACATAATAAGAGTAAAAAAGTGAAAAAATAATTACCACAAAATTTAATGGAGCATAAAATTACAAACACATGATAACAAATTTTTAAAAAAAGTTTGGGAAAAAATAAAAGCGTCTGTAATAGTAGGGCCTCACTTTTCAAAATATGTTCTCCACGGGGCTGGATCCTTTCCCTTTCATACTAGGGTAAATAGTGATAAAAATAACCCAAAGTACAATGGGGCATAATATTTTAAAGGTGTGAAACAAACCTGATCAATGGTTTAATTTTAGAAAATTCTTAAAATTTGAGGGCCTCTCTGGTCAAAAAAAAAACCATGTGCGTTTCCCCTGAATAGGTCCCTCACAATAACAGAGAGTAGGCCTAAAAAAGTGGGTCATAAATTACAATGGTAGGCCAAACCCAATTGGGGAAAAATATTACAAAGATTTTAAGATTTTATTTAATTTAAAGGGTTTAATCAAAATTTTAAAAACCCGCTAAGATTTTTAGGCCTAAATTGTCAAAAATGTGCCCATTTCACGACTAGGTCCCCCAACCCAAATAAAAAAGTAGTAGGGAATAATAAAAAAACACAAAGGGAAAAGGGGGGATCATATTACAAAGGAGTGAGATTAATTTAAAGAATGCTTATCAGTTATTTAAACCTTCTAAGATTGTAGGGCCTCCAAATTGTCAAAGCAAGGGGCTATGGGACCGACTAAGGGCCCCACCCCCAAAAATAAAAGAGTAGGGGCCCAATACTGAGTCGTAGATTCCCAAAGGGGACAATGGGGCATAAATTATTAAAAGGGGTGAATTAATAAATTAAAAGGGTTTCAAACAAATTTTAAAAACCTTTAAAATTTTGTAGGGCCTCACTTTTCAAAGCAGGTGCTATTTCACGGGCTAGGTCCACCCCTATTTTTAGATTGCTCTGCCACCTTGGTGGTTGGGTGGGATTTACAATCCTAATAACATGACCTAAAAACGGGGAGTATTCGCCTTTGGGGAAAAGTAGGCCGTACAGGGGCCCAAATTAAAATTAAACAAAATGATACCTGGGAGTGGGGTGGGGAGGACGTTGATTACTTGCGTTCCTAGCCTGGCCCCGTAATTTTTCCTTGGTCCTGGGTGTGGCCCCGGTCCCGGGACGAGTGAAGACCCCGGATTGGTCGAGTCCTTTACAACAAGTCCCAGGGGTTTTAAAAGGTTTGTCCCGGGGCTCCGAAATTTGTGGGTTTTGGGAAAAAGGTTCCCCTCTAAGACGTCGGGTTTAATGTGGGTTAGCCCGGAATCGTAATTTCCGGGGGCCCCCCGTCGGGCCCGCATTTTCCAAATCTAGGTCACAATCACTGTAGCATCCTTTTCAGCGAGCGGGTTTCCCCCGGGAACAAAAATCCCTGGTCGCCCTTCCCGTCACAAGTTGCTCCCGGGTCGGGTTTTTTTTCCTAAAAGTGCACAAGTCCGGGGTTTCTCTCTGACTAAAATGGGGGATTTTATGCATTAAATACCGCCCGGGTCAAGGTGGAAGCAACTATTTACGTAGGGGTTAGGTTCAAGATAATTTGAAAATAACCCGTTTGGGGTTATTGTGGCGATATGTTGCGTTAAGGGTTAGTCATTAAAGTGGGGTTAGGTTTGGGGTTTTGTGGGGTTTTGTTGCGTTTTGTTGCGTTTTTTGGTTTTGTTGCGTTATGTGGCGTTATATTCGTTATGTGGTTATGTTGCGTTATGTGGTGATATGTCGTTATGTCGTTATGTGGCGTTATGTGGCGTTATGTGGCGTTATGTGGCTGAGGTGTGGTTATGTCGTTATGTGGCGTTGTGTGGCGTTATGTGGTTATGTTTCGTTATGTGGCGTTATGTGGCGTTATGTGGTTATGTGGTTATGTCGTTACGTGAAGTTATGTTGCGTTTTGTGGTTATGGCGTTAGGTGGCGTAATGTGGCGTTATGTGGCGTTTATGTTGCGTTATGTTGCGTTATGTCGTTTTGTGGCGTTATGTGGCGTTTTGTGTGGCGTTATGCTGGCGTTTTGTGGTTATGTCGGTTATGTGTCGTTATGTGGCGTAATGTGGCGTTATGTCGTTATGTGGCGTTATGTGGTTATGTCGGTATTGTGCGTTATGTGGCGTTTATGTGGCGTTATGTTGCGTTATGTGGTTATGTCGTTATGTGGCGTTATGTGTCGTTATGTGGCGTTTTGTTGCGTTATGTTGCTTTATGTCGGTTATGTCGTTATGTTGCGTTATGTGGCGTTATGTGGCGTTATGTTGCGTTATGTGGTTAATGCGTTATGTGGCGTTTTGTGGCGTTGTTTGGCGTTATGTTGCGTTATGTGGTTATAATATTATGTGGCGTTATGTGGCGTTATGTGGCGTTATGTGCGTTATGTGGCGTTATGTTGCGTATTGTGGTTATGCGTAATGTAACGTTATGTGGTGTTATGTGGTTGGTTATGTCGTTATGCAGCGTTATTTGGCGTTATGTGGCGTTATGTGGCGTTATGTCGTTATGTTGTTATGTGGCGTTATGTGGCGTTATGTGGCGTTTTGTTGCGTTATGTTGCGTTATGTGGTTATGTTGCGTTATGTGGTTATATTCGTTATGTGCGTTATGTTGGCTTATTGTGATTGGGCGTTATGTAGCGTTATGAGCGTTATGGTTATGCATTTTGTGGCATTTGTGGCCCTTATGTGGCGTTTTGTGGCGTAATGTTGCGTTATGTTGCGTTAGTGGTTATGTTGCGTTATGTGGCGTTTTGTGCGGATGTTGCGATTGGTTATGTTGTTATGTGGCGTTATGTGGCGTTATGTTGCGGTATGTTGGTATGTCGTTATGTGGCGTTATGTGGCGTAATGTGGCGTTATTGGCTTAGTTGCGTTATGTGGGTTTTTTGGCTTTGTTTGGCGTTATGTTTGCGATGTGGTTTTGTCGTTATGCAGCGTTATGTGGCGTTATGTGGCGTAATGTGGTTATGTCATTCTGTGGCATTATGTGGCGTTATGTGTCGTTTTGTGGCGTTATGTTGCGTTATGTGGCGTTATGTGGTTATGTGGCGTTATGTGGCGTTATGTGGCGGTTTTTGCCGTTATGTGCGTTATGTGCGTTTTTGTGGCTTTTGTTGGCGTTATGTTGGTTTTGTGGCGTTATGTGGCGTTCTGTGGCGTTTTGTGGTTATGTCGTTATATGGCGTTATGTGGGGTTATGTGGCGTTATGATGCGTTATGTGGTTTTTTGCGTTATGTGGCGTTATGTGGCGTTTGTTGCGTTTTTGTGGTTTTGGTAGTTTTGTCGTTATGTGGGGTTATGTGGCGTT
>JAMZAV010004209.1:0-56461 GCA_024449915.1 Sweltsa coloradensis
AAAATGAAGAAAAACGTTTCATCAGAATTTTTGAAACTTGGGCCCATCAGATGCCCCTCATTAACCCAAAACGGGGCAAATTGGGCCCGGGGAAATAAAAATCAAAATCAAAAGCGAAATTTACTCAAGCGTAGAAATTTTACAACATAAAATTAAACAGCTTTTAAAACCTTTAAAATATCTAGTGTTTAAAAACACAAGGGGTATCTTTGGGGGACCGGGGGCCCCAAAAATGCCCAAAAAAAAAACTTGAATCTTAAAAAATTTAAATCATTAAAAGTCCATCATTCACACCTGATGGCAATTGGACATTAAAATGGCTTGGCCATTGAATTTTTTTTCAAGGCAGTTTTTTTTTATGATTTGAGTTAAAAATTTTACTTTTTTACCAAAAAACGGGGCTTGGCGTCGTCAAGGGGCAAAATGATCTTATTATTTCAAAGCGATACAGGGAGAAAGAATAAAAAGCTTGGCTCAATTTCTATATCTCACAGCATTCACACCCGAAGACTTTTGAAGGAGAGTTTTGGCTACCGTTTTTTTTTTTTTTTTTACAAATTTTGTTTTTTGGTTTTGGATAAAATCTACCGAATAAGTAAATAGGGAGTTTAAAATTTTTGACAAAACCGGTTTTAAAACGATAGAACGAGTTGGCCTCACCACGTACTTATAAAAATGAACAAATAATTTGCTATTTCTGTTCTCTGAAAAAAAACTTAAAAACTTTAGTCTCGGTAGCAGTAATATAATATCTTTGGGGTTTTCATTTTGAAGTTAGGATTTACATGGGCTCGGGAGGAGGGCGGGGGCCTTCCCCCCACCCCCAAAATGATTTCAGGGAAAATTTTAAATTTGGCAGCAGGAAAATAACTAAAAATTTCCAAAAAACCCCTTTCCCCGGAAACTATATTATAAAACCCCCTCAACTGAACTTTAATTTGGTTATTTATTTTTTATATCACGTTACTTTTTAATTTTATTCAAACTTTTTTAAAAACCCAAACCTTTTTTAAAACATCCCCAAAAGTGTATAAGTGGGAAAATTAAAATAAAAAACGCCCCGCGGGGCTATTTTTGGGGTATTTTTTTTTTCATTCGTTGGTGTCAGGATAAACACCCGGTAAAGCTTGAATTTTTTAATTTTTATAACCTATTTTACAAAACAAATTGGTTTTTAACGTATTGAAAATTAAAAAAAAACCCTTCCCAAGACCACCATACACCGGATAAATTTTTTGATTCAAAAAAAACAAATTTTGTAAAAAGTATGAAAATTTATTTTTTTAAACGCCCTTTTGGCTCATGGGGGGGTGTCGCCCCCACCCCCCCTTATTCCAGAATGTTTCCCCCCCTTGGAAAAAATCCTGGGGGTGCCCATGATTTTATGTGTTGTTGTGTTGTGAAAGACGAGTGTCCACTGTCCAGTCATCACTGGACTTTCCCTATACGCGGTTGGCAATATTTTTCAACCCCTTTGTTTCTGTTTGTTTGCAGAGGTAACAATTTTTCCACAACAACTTTTTCCATTTTTGTGTCGAAGATGTGTGGGCTATAAAATTTTTGGCCTTTCCCGGGACCCTGAAGGTTTGATGATGCCCAAAACAGTCGTCCGACCTCTAACGCCTTCCACGATACGTGCAGACGCCCGTCATCATGCTCCCCGGGTACAACGGAGACCTTTTGGAGCCCTCAAGGTGCGTCCTTACTCCCCCCCCTCTCTAGTAAAATGCATTCTCAGGTTGTACCCCCCACTGCACCTACGACATGATTTGGACATCGTATTGGGGTCAACTAAATCCCAAAAAAACCCCCCCAATTTATTTTTATCTTTAATAATGCCCGCAAAAAAAATACCCCTTTCAGTTTAGCCTCTACTGTTTTTTTAAATACTTTTCAAGTTAAAACAAAAACGCTTTTGTTTGTTGCACTAGTGGACGTGGGCCCAATATTGTTATTTTGTGTATAAAAACGCAAATGTTCTTTGAGCTGAGTTTTAATATCTGTTTCCCAATTACGTTAACTAAACCAGCATTAAACATTAAACATTGGGGATTAGCCCTCCATTTAAAATTGTTTGTATACACAAATGCGTTAAAACAGGTGTGACGCGTCATAGAACAGGCCTCCATGTCATTTCTACAAATAACCTACATTTGAAGGAAAATACCTCACTGGGTCTCGCCTACTATTACAATCATCGCTTCCCCCGTAGAGAGGGAAAAGACGTCCGTTTTGGTTCTCGACGCCCCAAAATGTGAATCTAATCCAACCCTGCTTCCCCCCGCAGGCTCACAAGTCCTTGTTGGGGGGCCGTGGGCCCCCACTGCTCCGCCCCCACGATCCAAGAAGTCCCAAAAAGGGTCGATATCCCCCGCTGGACATGGTCCTCAACAGTTCGGTTCATGGGGGTTTGCCGTCTGTCCCTCAGAAGCTCGGCCTGAGCGGGGGGCCCAGAGGAATCGAGGGGTTAAAACACTTCTGGAGGGTGGGGGGGCCCCCCTGGGCAGAGGACAGGTTGTGCACACGATACACGTTCATTATCGAACCTACCTGATTTTCGGCAATAAACAAAGCAATTAAAAAACCTCACACTTTGCTGAAATTTCCCATGGGAGCTTTCTCAAAATACAACCCTTGTAGAAAAATTTTGTAGAAATTTAAATAACCCCAAAAACCCCATGAACACAATACGTTATAAAAAAGTTTTTTTACGGGATGGGAAAGTATTTTAATGTTAGGTTTGGGAAATTTCCAAAATATTACGTATGAAAAACCGTATGCAAAAAACTTTTAAAATACCCTATCTCGATTACGTTTTAAAACGTTATTATACGGTTACAAATGGTATTTGAAATTATTACATTTTAAAATTTCAAATTCAAAACACATACAAATTGGTAACACCACAACGTTAAAATAACGGTATTTAAATAACGTTTTAATAACGTTTTTAATGGTTATTAATATAACGTTTTTTTATGGTTATTAAAATACCAATTACATACGGTTATAATTTGGTATTGCCGTAACGTTAAAATAGGGTATTTCAGTAACGTTTTAAAAACGTTTTAATACAGTAATAAAGATTACGTTTATTTCATATTATTAAAATACCAATCAATTTCATATGTATAAATTTGCAGTTGCCTAAACGTTACAAATAACTGTGTATTATTAGCGTTTTAATAACGTTATTTATGGTATTTAATATTACCTTTTCGTGGTTATTGAAATACCAACTACAAACGTATAAAACTATGGTATTACCGTAACGTTATTAACGGTATTCAATAACGTTTCAAAAAACGTTTTTATACCGCCATAAATATTACAATTAATTCATAGTTATTAAAATACTAATTGAATAATGAATTGTTTTAATGTTATAAGTCAGTCTAAGTTAGTTCTGAGATAACTAAAAAAAGCTGTGCCGATATTCATTAATCCAATTATTACATATTTATTTTCTTATTTCTTTTTCCTCCTCCGTGGACTTTTTTATGAGTAAATGCTTTAACTCAATAATAAAATGAATCTATTAATAATTAATTAAAACTTTCGACTTGATTAAGTGTGGTTAATTTCAATGATTAGTTGTTCTATCTCGGAACAATCGTTTTTTATACACTGCATCAAAACGACAATTAGTATTGCGCGTTTTCTCGGTATTTCCCTGATACTCTAAAAAACAAATTGATTTTTTGCGGCGTAATGAGATTACCAATTAGTTGTGATACAATGTGAGATAAAGCAAACAAGGAAGTGTAATGTGAATCTCCAGCAATAAATTGCTTACTGTTTCACGAAAGCTCTGCCGTAGTATTAATTTGTCTTGGATTTCCCAACTAAAAACCAATAAACCCAATCAACCAATCTAGATAATCCTCTGCTGCACTGTGTCATTCAAGATTATATTGAAAATAATACTTCATCCCGCTGAAGTTTAGACGAAATTAATTTATGAATTAATAATGTAAGACGGTAAGTTTGTTTACATAACTAAGTAAAAATATCTTCAACGACATCAGTTTATCTTATGTTTCAAACTAAAATAGATTCTTATTTTGTTGCAAGAGACGCAAGCGCATTTTGTCCGCAATGGGACATCTCACACAAAGACTACTCGCGCGCGGGCTCCACCTTCTTAAGCTAGCTGACGCGCGATGTACTGCACAGCTGCAGTGGCCGAGTGGATAGCGCGTCCCGATCTGGAGGAAGGTATCCCGGGTTCGAGTCCGGGTGTTGGCGATAAAATTTAACCATGTGTATTCGATCTCTTCTAACATTAAAATGTACCCTTATCTCGGACCGGTGACACAAAACTCGTAGACTAGAAAGAATTTTTGTTTTAATTAAATTTTTTGATAGTAGCTTTTTTGCATGTCTACTAGATAGCGCTAGTGGAATAACGTTATAAAAAAGTATGGTTTAATGTTATTATTACGTATGATAAATACGTATTTATTACGTATGATAAATACGTATTTATTACGTATGATAAATACGTATTTATTACGTATTTAATACGTATGTAAAACGTTATAATAACGTATTATCATACATTTTTATTTTATTTTTTATTATATACGCGTATGTAATACGTTATAATAACGTATTATCATACGTATTTATTACGTTTTCTACAACCGTAATTTAAACGTTAAAGCTATTGACATAGAGACGTTATTACAACGTAAGTATAATACGTATTTACAACCAAGACGCATACGTTATAATAACGTTATAATAACGTATGTGTGTTCATAGGGAATGGTCTGACACTCGCAAGTCACACACATTCTTTGGATCTAAAGGCGTTTTCGACTGCCTCCACACATCTCTGTAGAGGATAACATTCTATTCCGGTCAACTAAATGGTCCAGCTATTTTTTCACATAAGAACGTATATTAAGCAAGGTTCACTTGAATGTTGTGGCACTTCAACCTGTGCAGAATCAACACAAGAGTTTTTTTAATTCTACTCCATATTCTTTCCTCCAAACAAAAGTCATCCGAGTTATTATAAAATGTTAGGATTCAGCTAACCACCCTGTCCATGACCAAATGAAATGTTGTGGGAGGCAGTGGTGATCCCATACGGAAGACGCGTAAACTGAAACAAGCCCAGATGTGAATTTAATGTTAAGATCTCCCTTGCATCTTTTGATACCGTTGAGCTTTAGTGTGAATTGGCCAGTTCTAGAGAACTCTTCTCTGTTAAAACATGTGCTTTGTCTGGTGTGTTTGTAGGTTCAACCTGTGCCGAGAGAGTGTGCTGGAGACGCAGCTGCTATGCCAAGGTCTAGTGGACAAGGTGTTTGCCCCGGCCCTCCGAACTCCTTCCGACGACTTCCGATCCATGTCCCGCGCCCTGGTGGACGGAATGTGGAACATGATGCCGTTCCTCGACTACCACGCATTCCTCGGATACATCGCTTATCTTGCCGGCATACAAGACACCAAAAACAACTACTACAAGACAAAGAGAAAGACGTTCGGCGAGCTCTACAGCCAGATGCTGTTGACGATTCAGATTTATGTACATGGGGTTTTGTTACATCGTCCCATCATCAGTTGGTTTTTGAGATGTTATCTTAATGGTCAGATAAGACTTTCGATTTTCTTAACGGAACGTTGCCCGTTTTTAGCGTACTGGTCATTTGGAAGAGAAAATGTGCAGGTTCCTTTCGTGCATTATTCCTAAAAGTGATCTGCAGTGTTTTCCATTCAGAGATAGCCAGGGTCTCGCCTTTAGGAATAGCAGGAAATGGGATGAGTTTCCAAAATAAGCTAAGCGAGTGTACAGTATTTGAGTTAGTCTCTGCTTCAGGATGCCTCTAAATTTAACAAAAGTTGGAAGCTGCATGAAATCTGTTGTGGTATGAAAATTCGAAAAGTCTGTTGTTACCTCACAATGCACTATCATTGAGCATATAGTTTGTGATTAGTCCCAAAGCCAGTGATGTTTATCTACCACCAAACATATCTTATATTATACTAATCGTCCAGCACAACTAAGTGAACGTTACCACATACTGTGAGTGAGCAATGCATTGTCAGGACACACTTTGATTGTACTTGCCAATTAGTGGGTTTTTGGAGGAAGGACGCGATGGACAATAACAGACTTATCTATGTTATCTTGTATTTATATCTAGACTATCGCCGTAGTTGCAGTTAGCATGGGCGCAGGTCCGAAGCTTGACTCCAATAGACTTATTGGGTTTGAATTTTTGTAATTGTTTTGCATCCTCATCTATAGTTGTTCCGAAGCATCTAAGCCAATGCTGACGTCACCGGCGGGTGGATTGCAGCCAATCAGCGGTCCTTAATAAAATACTGATCGCCCATTGGCCCGCCATGGCCGCGCGCATTGGCATACTTGCTGCGGAACAACTATATCACCACTCACCGTTTTTTATCACATTAACAGCAACCTAGTTTCTTGTTTTTATGTGTGAATGAGATCATTGAATGTGTTTTTAATTTTGTAATAGATAAGTTAGGCAAACGTTACCACATACTGTGAGTGAGCAATGCATTGTCAGGACTCACTTTGATTGTACTTGCCAATTAGTGGGTTTTTGGAGGAAGGACGCGAAATTTAACAAAAGTTGGAAGCTGCATGATATCTGTTGTGGTATGAAAATTCGAAAAGTCTGTTGTTACCTCACAATGCACTATCATTGAGCATATAGTTTAAGATTAGTCACTAAAGCCAGTGATGTTTATCTACCACCAAACATATCATACATTATACTAATCGTCCAGCACAACTAAGTGAACGTTACCACATACTGTGAGTGAGCAATGCATTGTCAGGACACACTTTGATTGTACTTGCCAATTAGTGGGTTTTTGGAGGAAGGACGCGATGGACAATAACTTATCTATGTTATCTTGTATTTATATCTAGACTATCGCCGTAGTTGCAGTTAGCATGGGCGCAGGTCCGAAGCTTGACTCCAATAGACTTATTGGGTTTGAATTTTTGTAATTGTTTTGCATCCTCATCTATAGTTGTTCCGAAGCATCTAAGCCAATGCTGACGTCACCGGCGGGTGGATTGCAGCCAATCAGCGGTCCTTAATAAAATACTGATCGCCCATTGGCCCGCCATGGCCGCGCGCATCGGCATACTTGCTGCGGAACAACTGTGACTTCACCCTCCTTGGCTCTACCACCTTACACCCTACGTGGTCTAATCTGCCTATGAAGTCACGTCGCAACCTTTTACCGACACCACCTTGCCCGAAGGACCCGACCAGCGCCAGAGTGTGATTCACTCGTGACTCACCAATTGGAGTCACTTTAGGTCGGGGGTGGTGTAGGTGAAGGTCACCCGTCCTAACTCTATGCCTGACTCGCCAACCTGCCCTAAGCTTAGCTCGCGGAGAGATGAGACTAACATAAACCGAGAGACACCAAATGCAAATCGAAAACACAACAACGCAACACAAAAACCAAAACAACAACCAGAGTGTACCGACAGTGCAACCCAGCACGGTCCAGTACACTACCCACTGGGGGTAGAGAACCCACCTTATCAGGCACGCTAGTGGTGAGCCACGCCGTCGCTGGCCCGCTCCAAGCTCGTTCCAGGGCCCCAGGCACTGCTGCTGAAAGTGGGTCAACCACCCGAGAAGCGGCGTGGGGTGGACTGAGGGTCCTAGCAAAAACACTACGCTATGAGTTGAGGAAAACAGGGGGCAAACATGCACTATGAAGTGAAAAGCTGTGTACTTTTAGTGGACTTTACTGATAACAATGAATGTAAATTACAACAATGAAGTAGGTTTCAAGTGAAGTTAAGCAATCGGATCGAATTTAGCAAAGAAAATACATAACATGAGATACCAGGGTTACAATAAAAAATACAAGTAAAACACCAATGCTCTCACTAATCCAAGTCCTATCGTCCCACTACAAACGTCCTATGCCTGTCCTTGGTTCTGATGATGAAGAGGGGGAAGGTAATGATGTGCCTGCAAGCGGCGGACGCGCTCCGGGCGTAGTAGGCTTAGACTACGGGGAAGGGTTCAGAGTGGCGGACTGCGGACCTAGCGTCCTATGCTTCCTTCTCGGCTACTCGCCCATGAGAATGTTTAATCTAGCTTACCAAAGCCCAGATGTTCTCGTAGAGGGAGAGTGCCTTGATCTGGAATAGTGGGGTTTACCTAACCACGTGGGTCTTATACTTTATTGGCAACTAACACGGTGCACCCTATCCTCCGACACCGCAAAGCCAATCCGAAGACAGGGAACTGTATAAATTGATGGAGCTCATGCTCCCGCAAACTCTGTAGTGTTAAGAAATTACCGGCACTCTTACGGGTCGTTCATGTTCAGGACGTACGTGGGCGGTTCCCTTTACATAGGGTACACCAAAACGCGTCGGATTTTCCAAATAAGTTCAAAAAGTAAAAGAGAACTAAGAAGTTAGAAAAAGGGGACCACTCCCTAGCCCTAGTCGGCCACTACTCCGTAATAACGGAGGCTACACGCCATGCATGGGCTATCGCAGGGTGGGACACCACGCTTAGGCAACACACGTGCAACCCTCGGACTCGCAACGTCCGGTCCCAAAGCGTGGACCCACTGTGATCGAGGTGATGCTCTTGCTGCCTGCCACTCGTCCGGGTATCTCGTCTCGGCCTCGCCATCCGGTCCGTGTGTCTCTATGGACACCGCGCCATTGGTCAGCCTTCTGGCTCAAACTCCGCGGGTCGTCCTAGGCTCGCGATTCGTCGCACTACAAACTCAACCAAAAATACCAATTTCCGTTGTGGTTTTGTCACCAACGTGGCCATTTAATGCTGTGCCGCATCCTCAACTTGCTCGCTGCCGTCGAAAGCTGAAGCCAACGCACATTTTCCAGGACTGATTCGTTCCGTATTTAACATGGGGTGACGTCACTTCAGGCACTCTGGTCAAAACCCTAAACCAAAAAACAGAGCCTCGCCCTCCACAACTTATCACATTCCACACTTTCAACCCTAAGTTGGCCCTTGCATGCCTAGATGCAGATTCACAGCTGCTTGAAACACTTGTTTTTTTTAGAAAATATGACTTAAGGCCTTGAAAATATGAAAGTCCCACATGATAGGAAATACATAGAATAAGATTTATAAACAGTGAAACCAATATAAAATACATGGGTTATAGGGCTTGTAACGTTACAGTGACCCCCCCTAAATCCATGCCATCTTGACCTCACCCAGTGACACCTCACGTTGACATGTAGTTAACACACACAAAAAAACTCAAGCCGGCACCTGCATGGCATAATTGGAGACATTTTTCACAATTCCCCGTGCACACAGCTCTGACGTGCGTCACACAATCGGCAGGTCGTCGAATCCAGCAAATTAAAAATCATTAAGGGAGTTCTACTGTTCTCAGGGGAACTTCAAAATGACTTTTAAAATTAGATTTGTTTGACTACACAAACACAAAAAGAAAACAAGAAAGAAACCCACAGGTTAAATAACGCTATAAAAACTCAGGGTGCAACCACCCCCCAGGACGCTAGGTGCAAAAAACCTATGTAGTCGTTCCCAGGTGTCTCAAGGAGACCCCTGTCACCTGATCCACTATGCCTCTCCGTCTATCGCTCCTTTAGGTAGTGCGGAAGGACCAAGCGCCCAAGCCCCACTTTTTGTTTTTCCCCCCCCCACCCCCAAAAAAAAAGGAACTGCGTGCGCTCCAGCGACAAGCTGACGCACTAGCACGCCATGACGTGCACGACTCCCTGTCAGTACACCAGGTCGTTACGCTCAGGCCCTCTCTCTCTAGGGGCTAACGCACACTCCTCAGCCGGGGCCGACTGACACTAGCTCGTAGGTCGTGAACGGCCGATTCCACTCCGCCTCGCGATCGAAGTCCGGAACGCCTGTCTTCTTCACACAAAACGTTTTCGCGATCGTACGCAAGCTAGTTACTGCGTATACGAACGGAACACTGTTCACCAAAACTACACGATTTCCACGGAGGAAGTACACGAACACTCACGTCGCACTAGAACGGGACTTCTATCCAAAGCGTACCCGCCGCTCGCTGCGCATACATTTAACTCCAACTAATTAACCAATTCACTTAGGTTGCCGCCGATGACTTTAAAAAACGCTACTCTGAGCCACACGCCACGCCAGGCTAATACAATTCCATTAGGTTGCCGCAGCAGGACTTTAAAAACGCTACTCGTGGCCTACACGACACGCAGGCTAATACAATTACATTTACAAAACAAAACTACGCTGAAACAAACACAAGAACAAACCTCTGTCCCAGGGCACCAAAACTACCGCGTTAACTACTGACTGTTACTCAAATAGAGGGACACGGTCCACTCGAGACACGCCCACAGGCACAACTCAAACACAAGCCGCCACTCCGTCAACCAGTTGGTTGACCGAAACTACTTAAAAAGAGTTACCAAGCGCAATAAAACTTCGCGTCACACACACCAAAAGAGCTTCTCTAACTCATGGGGACGTACTTACTTGACTAGCCACACCAAAAAAAACAAAACAACTTACACGCGTGGGAACTAAACTGTAACATGATACCAGAACTAACGCGGCGGGCAGGGTGGTAGCCCCAAACAACCCACAACACGCTACGTACTCCACGGGTCCACACAGGACTCTCAACCACATCAAGGCACTGGGCTAGCGATCTCAGCGCTGGACTGGCTCCTAAAAGAGCGATCCACATCATTGTGACTCCCTCTCTCCCAGGAAAATTCGAGCCACAGGAAACTCGCCCTGGTGGGGGACTGTTCTACACGCACAAGGGACCCAATGACCCCTAAGTCCGACGGTAGGGGTCAGGCTTCTCCAACTCATATACCGTAGCTACATCCAGTCTTGTCCCGTCCCTGACTGGTGACAAACGCATTTGCCTCGCAGGCGTAGTCCCAAGTCCTCCCAGTCATTACTTCGTGTAGTCTCGCGTGCGAGAAAAACTCTTCTTCGCTACAGGCGGGCATTGTGCGCTGCGTTGGCCAGTTCCAGCAACTACGGTCAGCGACCACGCGCTAGGTCTACTATCCTCGTCGAAGCTGCCTGGACTCATCGCCGCAGCAAAGGCTCGACTTTGGGACTGGCTCTCCAGCGCGCTCTCGCTATACACAGTCGGCTGGCTCTCCTCTCTTTTACCAGCCGCTCTCCTCTCTCGAGATGCGTCACGCATAGACTGAGAGTCGCGTCCGGGTTCCCCGTATCCTCTGCAACTCAGGCGCCCTACTCGTCTTACTAGCAATACGCTATTCTGTACCATCGTATCCGCTCACTAGCGTCGGACTCTGTACATACTCTTGAGGTTAAGTATATTGTACCACTCCCTTCACCTTGCCTTGGGGTGTTACTTTGTACACTGCAACATTGTCTTCTGAGCGTCCCCTAGTATGTGCACACCTAGGTCGCCTGGTGTCCTCTTGCATCCCCTTGCCCTTTATCGCTGTGGGTGCCACTGACAAATCCCCGTGCAGCCTTGTTCACTGACTGCGGTGTGGACCTGACAGTTAGCGTTCAGACGTTTTTACAACTCGACCGTACGTACTTAACGTTACTCAACCCTTACGGGTACGTGCTCATTGGTCAGCTCAAAGCATTTACACCAGCTTATGGCACTCCGGTATTAAGGGTCACTTACATCTTTTATATTAATAAGATCAATGCACATTAATTAAAACAATTCACTTCCTCCGTGGTCAAGGTGAGGCACTTTTAAGCCTTCTGACGATAGGTTTCCGGGTCTACTCCTCAAAGCTATATCTCGCTGTGTACCGGGGTGGTGGGGAGGGACTACCCCCCAGTCGTTCCCTGCGCGGAGACGCGATGACGCAACTTACTACAACTAGACAACCTCAAACTATTCCGCCGATCTAGTGAGCATCTATGCCTTCTTGACATAGATCCGGTTCCTACCCTCCCAGTCTCTGGCTACAGTCGGGGGTTGTCTGATCTATCGTCTGCGCGATTTTTTGTATGCCAAGGATCTCTTCATGAGTCTCTTGACGCCGGGGGCCAGTGAGTCGGAAATGCACATTTCATTTTCACTCTCGTCTCCTGTGTGAAAATCATAAATGTTCGTTCTCACCCGGGTTTGGCTATACCGTCCACCACTGTCAGTGTTTGAGTGCGGCCTGACAACCCACACAGCTACGTGTCTTCTTTCCAAACACTACGGTCATTCGCCAACCTTCATGGCGCTTGGGTCAAGCTGTGCCGACACGGCCCATGCTTCCGGCCCAAACATGAACAACTTTGAAAGATTGTTATACGGTGTACACTCGGCCACCTTCATTGTGGTCGGGGTCCTCAATCTCCTCCAGGTGTTGGCTTTGATTCACGGCGCTTACCGTACCCAGTAGTCTCTGATACGTCTCGCACTTTCTTTGATAAGCACTTATCGGATCATCTCGATGACCACAATTCGCTCTCGACTCTCTTATCGGTCCACCGTTTCGATTCGGGTACCGTACGCGGACGCAGCGCTCTCTCTTTCTCCCTCGCCCGTCTCCTGCGCGCTATTCTCTCTCGCGCTCTCTTTCTCGCGCTTTCTCCGCGGACCTGGCTGCGCATCGTTGCCCAGCCTGCTCTCGCCAAACACACGACGTGCCACACTTAGGCTTGATACGGCGTCGAACCGCGTTTCGGTGGTGGCGTCTTCGCCACGCTCAATTCTACATTGTCCACGAGCGATGGCAGCTGATCGACATCTAAGCTCGCTTTGAAGTTTTCTCCCTACTTCGGTCACCGATTGTGCCACCTGGCAATTTTTTATCGAGGACGGCGGTATGTAACAGATTGTCTTCCGCTTCTACCTGGCTTGCGGCTCCCATTTCTCATCGGTCCCGAGCCGTGTCTCTCTTTCCGCCTCGCGCTCGTAACCTGTCCACTGCCTGTCTCTCTCTGTCCAACGAGCCTCGCGCTTCCGCGTCCGCCTCGCGTACCTTCCTGCTCTGGCCTCCGCTCTCTCGCATTCCAACCTGCTTCCAGCATCGGCGAAAAAGCCCGCCAAGTCACTCTTGGTACATGTCGTCTGCTTCCGCGCAAACCTGCTAAGGTTTTTCCCTAGTTCGCGCCTCGTGGACGTAGTCACGGTTCCTCGAGACACGCCCAGGCTCGGTCTCCATTGCTATCGTTCTCAGACTCACCGGGTCAGTCAACTCTCCGGTTTCGCGCCGAGTACGCCATGAAGGAACAGTCCCGTAACACTTCCTTTAGCCCTGCTCCGTTTCGGTACATACACCACTCCTGGTTATCTACAAACATGGTCGAGTACCTCTACGCTTGTTGCTACACTTGATCTGCGGCTGGTCTCCGCACCAATACTGGTCACACGCTGACGAACGACCTCGATTCGCGGCGCATACGTAATCTACTCCTCGCGCGTGGTGGACTATCCAATGCTCCGTCCTACGTCTCGTCGTGGTGAAAAACGATTGTAATCTGTACACCTCGGGAACGTGGTGATAAAAACTCGAGCCGCACGTTCGGCGCGCCACTTTGACTTCGCGTCCAAAGTTGTCCAACAAACTATCTGTACACCTCGGGAAGGTTGGTGACAACTCGAGCCCGCATGTACGGCGCCACTTTTGTGACTTCACCCGTCCTGGCTCTACCACCTTACGCACTACGTGGTCAATCTGACCTATGAAGTCAACGTACGCAACCTTTACCGACACACCTGGCCCGTAAGGACCCAGACCAGCGCCAGAGTGTGATTCACTAGTGACCACCAATTGGAGCACTTAGGGGGGGCGGTGTAGGTGAAGGCACCCGTCTAAATCCGATATGCCTGACTCGCACAAACCAGTGCCCTAAGCTTAGCTCGCGGGAGAAGAGAGACTAACATAAACGGAGAAGGGACACCAAATGCAAATCAGAAAACACAAAACGCAACCACAAAATCCAAAACAACACAAACACCCAGAGTGTACCGACAGTGGAACCCAGCACGGTACAGTACACTTCCACTGGGGGTAGAGAACCCACCTTACAAGGCACGCTAGTGGTGAGGCCACGCACCGGCGCTGGCCCGATTCCACGCTCGTCAATCTCTGGGAGGACCCAGGCGACTGCTGTGCGAAAGTGGGTCAACACCCCGAAGAACGGCCGTGGGTTGTGGACTGAGGGTCCTAGCAAAAACACTACGCATGAGTGAGGGAAAACAGGGTCAAACATGCAACTAGAGTGAAAAGCTGTTTACTTTTACGTGGGATTACTGACTCAACAAATGAATTTAAATTACAACAATGAAGTTAGGTTCAAGTGAAGTTAGAAATCGGATCCGAATTTAAGGGCAACAAGAAAAATACACAACATGAGCATACCAGGGTACAATAAAAATCAAGGAAACACACCACTGCTCTACTCATCAAGTCCTCTTCGTCCACAACCTCAAAGTCCTCATCCGGGTTCTTGTCCTTGAACGTGAAGATGGGAGGGAGAATGATGTGGCTGCAAGGCGGCGACGCGACGCACCGGCGCGTAGGTAGCCTAGCCTACGGGCGGGAAGGCGCCAGTGGCGGACGCGGACCTGGCGTCCTACTGCTTCTTCTTGGCTACTCGCCCAGATGTTAATCGAGCTACCACAAGCCCCAGAATGTTCTACGTAGAGGGAGAGAGATGCCTATGATCTGGCATCGTGGTGTTTTACTAAACCACGTGGTTATTACTTTATTGGCACTAACACTGTGCACCCTATCTCGACACCGCAAAGCCAATCCGGAAGACAGGAACTGTAAACTTGATGTGAGCTCATTGCTCCCGCAACCTGTAGTTGTTTAGAAATTACCCGTGCCACTCGCCGGGTCGTCAATTGTTAGACGTGACTGTTGGCTGTTTCCCCTTTACATAGGGTACACCAAAAAAGCGCGTCGGATCTCTTCCAAATAAGTTTCAAAAGTAAAAAGAAGTTAGAAAAGACCAACATCCAGCCCTAAGTCGGCCTACTCCGTAATAGGACGGAAGGCCTCACGACCAGAGGCTCTGCAGGGTGGGGAACACCACGCTGGCACTAAAAAGGCACACTCGGACTCGGACCGTCCGGCTCCAAAAGCGTGAACCCATGTGATCCGAGGTGGATGATCGTGCTGCCTCATCGTCCGGGGTTTCTCTCGGCTCGCAATCCGGTCACAGTGTGTCTCTCTGGACACCGCCTATTGGTCAGCCTTCTTGGTTTCAAAAACTTCGCTGTCGTCCTTAGTGATCGCGATCGTCGACTACAAACTCAACAAAAACTACACATTCACGTGGTGTGTCACCAACGTTGCCAGTTATGCTTGCCGCAGTCCTCAACCCTTGCTCGCTGCCGTCGAAAGTTGAAGCCAACGCACTTTTCCAGGACGTTCCGTATTTAACATGGGGTGACGTCACTTCTAGGCCACTCTGGTAAACCCGAAACCAAAAACATGAGCCTCGGCTCCACAACTTCACATTCACACTTTCAACCCTAAGGTTGGCCTTTGCATGCCTAGATGCAGATTCACACTGGCTTGAACACTTGTTAGAAAAATATGACTTAAGGCCTTGAAAATATTGAAAGTTCCACATGATAGGAATAACATAGATAGATTTATAAACAGTGAAAAATATAAAAATACAAGGGGTAGGGTTGTAACGTTACACAACTATGTCACCACTCACCGTTTTTTTATCACATTAACAGCAACCTAGTTTCTTGTTTTTATGTGTGAATGAGATCATTGAATGTGTTTTTAATTTTGTAATAGATAAGTTAGGCAACATTCCCTTTATCCCTGTTGTATTGTTGGGTATAATAATATGATAATATTTATTCTGTCAAACTAACTGACGTTTTGATACCATAACATTACTGATTTATATTAGAATGTTTCGTATTGTGACTTTTCACAGACGATGTCACATCGACTAAAAACATAATAGCCATCGTCTAAGATAAGAGAATTTTTAGAATATTATTTTATTCACAATTTTTTTGGCTACGTTGGTAACCTGTGTTTGATAGAATTGTGAATATTTTGTTACATTATTATATTAGAAAAAAATCTGTAAATTTGCTGAAAGTAATATTTGTACAACAACCAATTTTCAGTTGAATATTGGTGCTTAATGTTGTGCGGATGGTTGCAACAAACTCAAACAAGTGTTGACAGTTTTAATTAAGAGAGAATGGGACACATTTTGTTTTTCACACTTGACTATTCATTCGGCACGGAATCACCCGATGTATGTTACATGGGCATAGCTGTCAAGAAAGCAAGTACACATCCTCACAGGCGCATATTAGAATATATTGTTAATCAGGCAGAAACAAGTCTGGGAAGTATCTAAAATTATTCATGTGACCGTAGAACTCCCATTTTCGTTTCCTTAAAACTGCGCAAAACTTCAAGCACTGTGATGTCAGTTAGCCGAGCGAACAGAAATTTGGTTTAAACGTGTCCTGTATCCAGTTTATTGAGGTCTTGGAGAGATGACAGGTTCGCTTAACATGTGAGAAGGCATGATAGATTGTGTAAGCGATCACGCCGTAGCATGTATTTTAAATTTTGGAAGTCGGACATTCTCTGACTACCTAAATGATGTACATAAATATACAACTATTTAATACAGATTTGATAATAACATGCGCTGTAAAATATGCAATAAGAACATTAACACAGAAGTAGTATTTTGTTTCCAAATAAATATGCCGTACGTGGTGACATATACGATCAGAGCGCTGGTTCGAAGCGTAGGCCTATGACCCCCATGTTTTTTTTGTAATCGCCCACATCAATCACCATGTGTATAACTATGAGACGTTAAGAAACAATCAATCATCTTCATCCAAAGAAACATCACACAACAATAACTAGGGCCTACATACGTAGAAACAAACAATATGCAATAGTCATGTGGGCAAGCATCATTCAGGGATTGTTTTTCATGTTAGTTGGGATACGAACGTAAAACGTTTAACCATGAAAGTCTTAATTGAAAATGAGTATTAAAGATTCGATTGATAGATTGATAGTAATATTATGCACTATAGGGTAAATAACATGATTTAAATTGAAACACATCATGTCACATCATGTCCACAACTAGATTTTTTTAGTTTCGAAGTTAAATCTATTTATTCAGATTTAGTCCTTCAACCTGGCATACACATTTATTTGGTTTCATTGTTACCATTGTTTTAATGATTTAAACATGGATTTACAATGCGCATAGATATGCATCTCTTGGTTTTTAAAGTCCATGATTTAAAAACGCAGGCTCGTTTGGGAGGTTTCATAATAAGTTACTAGCAGCTTCGGTAAAAAAATACTCATTGTAAAATAAGCACACTTTAAGTTGTTCGAAATTTACTTTCCTTTTACGGTAAAATCAATGATTTGCCAACTTTAAACTGTTGAATAAGTCGTTTTATCGTGATCTATACTCCATAGACTATTGCTTGGTGTAAATTAAGAGGTAAATATTTTAATAATGTGCATTTTTCGCTTATGTGTTAATGTTTTCTTCAGAAGTTTACATTTTTACAGAATTATTTATGTATTCGTTATTGGATGAGCGAAGCGAAGACTTCAATTTGACTTTGTCTTTTTTGTTTGTTTTTGGATGAGCGTAGCGAGCGAAGCGAAGATTCCATTTCACTACACTGGAGGAAAAATATCCGGAATGTGTTTTTTTTCTTTTTTTTGTTGTATTTTTGTCTGTTTGTTAACACGATTCCGGCTGAACCGATACTCCGATTGCGATGAAATTTTATGGAGACCTTCGAAATCTCTGAACTTAGAACTGCACCGTACGAAAAATTGATCAAAAAATTAATTCTCTTGAAAATCGCAATTTTACGATTTTTTTTCGTTTTTTTTCTTTTTTTAAAAATTTTTGTGTGTTTGTTAACACGATTCCGGCTAAACCGATACTCCAATTGTGATGACATTTTTTGGAGACCTTCAAAATCTTTAAACTTAGAACTGCCACGTTTTGGGTACAATCGAAGAAATATTTCTCATGAATATCGTACTTTCACGATTTTTTTTTTTTACGATTTTTAGTGCGATATTTTCGTGACATTTGGGCCGATTCTGACGAAACGGGTGGGGCTACAACGTTCATATTTCACATGGACATTAAAGAAATAGTGATGTATTGCCTTTTGAAAGAAAAAGTAGAAAAAGTTTGCCAGAATCAATAGAAATAAAGGTTTTAATATGAGTTTTTTGAGGTTTATAATAACAATTAACAAGTAACAATAGAAACTTGACAACAATCACCTACAATGCATTCAAAAAGCACTTGCAAAGGAAAAGTGGACCTACAAAAACTAAAAACTTACAAAAACGCTCATCGTTCAACGCGGCGGGACTAAAGCGTTTTCCTAGTTTACTTACGTTACCCCAAAAAAATAGCTCGGGTGTTTTGTTTTTGTTAGTTTTTTTGTCTGTTTGTTCGCTCTCTACCGGGCAAACGGCATATGCGATCTTGATGAAAATTGAAGGGGACCTTCGAAATCTCTGAACTTAGAGCTGTATTGTTTTTGGGTACAATCGAAGAAATATTTCTCATAAATATCGTACTTTTACGGTTTTTCGATTTTTAGTGCGATATTTTCGTGATATTTGGCAAACGGCTACTCCGATATTGATGAAACTTTAAAGGAACGTTTAAAATCACTGAAATCATATGTTATGATTTTAGAGACATTTGACACAATATTTCTTATGGAAATCGTACTTTTACGATTTTTTCTCCGGTTTTTAATGCGATATTTTCGTGACATTTGGGCCGATTTTGACAAAACAGGTGGGGCTACAACTTTCATATTTTACATTGACATAAAGATTATGGTGATGTAGTGCCTCTTGAAAGAAAAAGTTGAAAATGTTGGTCAAAATTCACAGAATTAAATGTTTTAATATAAGCCTTTTACAGGTGTATAATGAACAATAATATCAAGTAACGATAGAAAAAGTAAGGAGATTCCACATAAAAACGTAAACATTGAACAGAAATATTCCAAAAAAGCTCATCCATCAACGCGACTGGAAAAAGCGTTCGCGAAGCGGCCTAGTTATGAGAAATTTGTTTTTATATTATTTGTATAGGTGTTGCTTGTTTCCCGTTGAGATTTTCTACCCTTTCGTAATCCACTTGTTGTATTTATGAGTTTTAGATATTTTAACCCCATTTTGGACCAGATTCGTAACAACAATAATTGATTACTGATGCGAATGTGGTTAGATTTAGCATTTGTATTTTGTATACTAAGACTGTTGGTCGAGCTCGAGAAAACCAGGTTTTTACGCACACAGAGGTTAAGTCTGGATCCTTTGGAATCTCTATCGTTTGTTCTATCGGGTTATGGTTTGCACAAAAATGTCATGTAAGAATGTGTTATATTCGAAATCAAATCACATTTTTCAAACATTGTTCACTTTTCATATGCCATTAAGTCCAAACATTTAGTTTGTCGCTATTTCCCAATTTTGTGTAAGAGACAATATTATTTGAAATGTCCAAATGTGCTCTGATACTTATAGCAACAAGCGCTCATCCTTTATTAACAACCTCATAAAAATACAGATTTTTGATGAAAATTAAAGGTAAAAAAGTGGTCCAGACTGTATGTGAAATTAGCTGTATTTGAGGATCAAGCATATTTTTAAATGGGCATTTTACATTGTTAAAAATGTTGTCCCGAGCTTGGCAAACAGTCTTAACCAGACAGAACCCTAGGTTAGGTATTGGGAACAGGTTGATGTGAAATTGGTCTGATCTATGTTTGTAATAACATTTTCTATTATAAAGCTTGAATCATAAGTGTATCTGTATGTGTATACAATTGAGCTTACTAGATACAAGTGCAGGACAGCTTTAATACCTGTGATGAACTCAAAATAAGGTTGTGCTGGTAGTTGATAAGATTAACGACATTACATAGATATCTACGGTGACATTATGACACTAAATAGATTGTTCATTATTTTCAACCTTTGGAAAATTGCGGTGGTTTATTAGGTCAGTTCATCTTAGTGTTAGTTTGTCTTCTTAAATCACCATTTACACCGATTTTGTAAACTACTGTTTGATATCTTATTTCATTGACCACTACACAGTCTTATTGACTTCAGGTCATCATAAATTTTAGTCTTTTATTTAAATTGATAAAAGTTGTAAATTGGTTAAATCTATGTATTTTGTCACTGAGATACTATACTTGCCAGTAATGTATATTATACTGTAATGTACTTAATAGGTGTGATTAAATATGCAATGTAATAAACTATGCAATTATTCAATAGTCATTCTCTCTAATTATTGATTCTCCTTGTATGTTTACTCACTGAAGCAGAAAACATTGCTATTTAAGGCTATTCGACCGCGTTTTTCTATTTTCCCAAATATGCTACCAAGTCAAAATAAAGTGAATGGATTTAAAACCTGGCTCTTTTAGAAAATCAACGTTTTTCCTGATCGGGCACTCGGCAAGTATCGCCTCTTCAAAATAATTTCAAACTTCAATTCACCCAAGCACACCATTCAACGTAGGGAGATGTGTTCTGGTGACATTAATTTTCAAGTGGCTTTCTAGAGGCTGACTTAAAGTTTTTTTTTAACAATTGTCTTTCTTTCTTATTTATTTATTTGGCGGTATTTTGTACCGATTTGTATCGCCAAAAGAAAAACAATTGTTAAAAAAATATTTTTTCTCTCGGTCAGCCTCTAGAAAATCACTTGGAAATTAATGTCACAAAACACAACTACATACGTTGAATTTATTTATTTATTTATGTCTCTATTTGCAACAGGCAATGTAGCCCACTAGTGCAAATTTAATAGAGAAGGGAGGAGGGGAAACCCGGTACCGGCACATAGCCTACTCCTACCGAAAAGTACCAAGGGGACCAACGGCTTTACGTCCCATCCGAAAGGACGGTGTAACTTTTGACAGTCATATAGGTTCCTCCACTAACCCGGACTGACGAGCAGACGGCGTCAAGGAGAACGAAGCTGTCACACAAGCTTACGAACCCTAGTCTGCTCTAGCCAGCGATATACGTGTGTTTCAGGGCAGAGCGGCGACCCACTCAACCCCTGACCACGCCCGATGTTGCTTAACTTCAGTGTTCGAGTGGGAACTGGTTAAACGACCGCGGCTAAATCGCTGGCTGGTGTGGTGTTCTTGGACGAATTGAAGCTTGAAATTATTTTGAAGTGGCGATACTTGCCTTGTTTCCGATCAGAAAAATTTGAAAAAAAATAGTTTTGATTTTCTAATAGAGCCAGGATTCAAAGCCATTCACTATATTTTGACTTGGTAGCATATTTGGGGAAAATAGAAAAACGCGGTCGAATAGCCTTTAAAGTTAATCTAAACTTACGTCACATTTACGGCGTGGAGATTTAGAGGACCTTGCCTCCCATTTATTCCCATTTCGTTTTTCTCCATCATCATGTTCGAGATGGCTGTGCATTAAACGAAAACAGTTGAGTTTTGTTGCTGTTCTTTCATGGACGTTAATACCACTACAATATTCTTTATGGACAACATTTATATAATGCTTTCGCTTTTTACTAAATACATATTTACCCTTTTAGCGTGAGGTCTCGATAAACTTGGAGTATTGCCACACTCTCTTAGTCTGATGAAGTAATACTTGATATGCGTTGAGGACACCAACTAGGACACGACAAGTCACAGGTAGGTCCTAGGCCTACTCCACTTTGCTCAACTTCACCCTATTTAGCAGCTGCCAGCCCGGCTTGCATTGAAATTAGTTTTTTTTTATCGTGTGCAACTTGTCCAGGGTGCAATGAAAGTCAAACTAGGTATATTCAAGAAAGGACAAATTGTGAAGGGATGTCCGAGGGCTTTAATTCGGAGAACCTTGGAGAAACTTTCCGTCAGGATTGCCGGTCTCGACGGGATTTGAACCCGAAATTACACGGCCTTAAGGCCGATGCACAATTGCCCGGTAACGAGAACGGGAACGAGAACGAGAACGGGAAGACGCTAACGTTAAGGGCTTCGATGCACAATAGCCCGTGAAGCAAGCCGACGGGAACAAATCAAATAATAAGTGTGTTAATTATATTTTGTTGTTTTGTTATTCCGCTCATGTTTATTCAATTTATTTCGCATATTACTCGCGTATAAACCATCAATCAGTTGATAAAATAGTTTTAGGACGTGCACATCTTGATTCCGATTGGTTCCGGTAACGTACGGAACGGGAACGTTACGGAAAGTTAAAACTTGGTGATGTTCCCGTTGTCGTTGCCGGGATACGGGAACGACCGGCAACGGGAAGCTTTATTGTGCATCGTGTCGTAAGTTAACGTGTGATTCAACTTTCTTCCCGTTCTCGTTGTCGTTCTCGTTGTCGTTACTGGGCAATTGTGCATCGGCCTTTACTATTAATTCGATGCACTGACTGTTGGATTAGCTTGGACAAACCAGATTTATTCTTTGTAGCATAGGGTTTTTAAAAGGTTGTAGTTTTTACCAATGTGTCAAGTCAGAAGTCCCATGTTTATATAAAACCATATTTTCAAAATATTGCTAGTTTTTTTATATGACGATCGTAAATAGGTTTAATTTTTTGGTGAAAATTGGAGTTCGAAAGGTAGGCCTAGTCCAGAATGTTTGTAAAATTCACTGGATTTGGCGACAACCAATTGTGTTTTTTCAGATGTAGCCTACATTAATATGGTTAAAAAACAAGTTGGCCCAAGCTCATCCAACCGTCTTCAAAGCATCAGAATATGTTAGGCCCTACATCCTCTTCAAGATCCTTTAAATTAACCTAGAATTAACAATAATGAACTACATATTTTAAACAATAGTAACTGTATCCACTATCCAGGCACTGAGGGCATATCTCACTTGTCGATACTTGTCAGCCTGCCCGAACAAGTCTGCAGCTAGTTTGCCACCAAAAAGCATTGGGACAGTCTCTCACTAACGTTTTCTCTTACAGAATAACTAGCATCCACAATGGCAATGGCATGCTGCTCACGAGGCTGTGGCTGGTTTATGGAAATGATCTTCATCATAACCGCTCTCTTCACGATCATTCTCGGCATCTTGGCGTTCTTTATCTACGGCGACATGATCGCCTACCACCTCGTGACTCTTCCCGTCGCCATCATCATCTCTTGCGGTGTCCTCGGCTTCATGGCCAGCATCATCAACCATCATCAGCGCTTCATGGAGGTGGAGCAGAGTCGCTGGCTGCTGGTGTTTAGTGGCTCCTACTACGTCGTCTGCGGCCTAGGCTGCTACTACTTCCTATTCAACTACGCCGCGCGGGACGTTCATCTGGGAAGGATGCACAACTACATGACGTCCGGGGGAGACAAGGAGATGATCGACAAAACACAGATCATGTTTGAGTGCTGCGGAGAATACTCTTATGTGAACTGGTTCAACATCGAGTGGCAGGGGACAAACATTGAGCCGCCTGGAGGATGCGTCACATCGAGGTAGAGATGTGCATAACAATGTACGTTTTGTTACACTTACCCCCCTAGAAATAGTTCTTTACATGTTTGAGTGCTGCGGAGAGTACTCTTATGTGAACTGGTTCAACCACCATTGTATCCAAAATATCCGCCTGCACACAATGTCATTTCCCAACTGCACAAGTCACATTTCGAAATTCACAAAATGTGTCCATCTGCACAAACACTCTTTAAAATACAACTTCAGCGGTTGTTTCAACAATGTCTTTCTTCTCAATCTCCGGTCACAAAACGTTAAATGTGAACCGCTTTTGTTCGTGTCTTTCTCTGTAACTCTATCATCTTACTCGTGTTCAAATGGTGCTAAATTGTTTTTTCAGTGACGTCGGTGGTAAGACTGCGGTTCCCTACAGCTGTTGTTCTCCCGACGCTGCGTCCCCGTGCATACACAACTATCTTCAGATTGACCAAGACGCGCGGCTCTACCACCGGGGGTGTAAGACAGCCCTCATCGCCGCGGCGAATTTCGCCTCCTATGTCTGCGGGATATTCCTCGTCGTGCTGGGAAGTCTAATGGTTGGTATGACTCAAGCATCCCCCGATTTGGTTTGGGGTAGAGTTTGACCCAGGGTATTCCTCTGCATGCCGATCGTAGCCCTACAAAGCGAGCAAATTGGCAAAGTCCATCGTTCAAACATCAGCTAGTGAATAGGGGAGTATTTTGATACCAAAATCTAGGGCAAGCTCGTCGTCGGGAACACCTCTTGTTCTCCTCGACGATGACCACGACGTGAGAACCCCCACTTTTGTACCCATGATGTGGCAGGATCTGTCAACCACGGGCCTGTCCTCACTTCCTCTAACCTTGAGTGGAGCATACAGGTGGATTTATGTTGATCGGTTTCGGCAGTCGGTTTCGGTAGTCCTCCAGCATTAAAACTTACGACTTCCTCCTATTGCTTATGACATGATGTAAGCGTAGCGTCGGCAGGTCGTTGCCGACTATCGGCAAGGGATGGTCAATATTCATTCCTAACATGACTCGGTTGGGACCATAGAGATTCAGACAATCAGGAGCGGTCACGTGACGAGTGGTTTGGCGTGCTTTTGTGCGTACTTCCTTTTGAGGTTATGTAACTTTCAACCGACGTTTCTTATTGTCGGTTTCACATTATAGGCCTAGACCACCGACTACCTATTTTACATAAACCCACCTTAATGGCCTAACCTTAATGGTTGACGCCCCCTACCATCATTATCCATCATCTTTCCCGCTTCTAGTAGGATCAGCTTGGGTTTTGCAACCAAATTTTTCCACTTCTTGGTTCTTTCTATAGGCCTACTCTTACATATCTCTTCCACATCTTTCCAGCTCTCTCCTCTTGCCTCTTAGTCTTCTCATATAGTATCCTTCCATATATTTCTGGTATAATCATGGAAAGGACACAGTTGAGATGGTATGGATATATGAAACGAATGGTGAAATATAGGATGCCCAATAGGTGAGGAAATTATAGCTGAAAGAACGCATATTTTTTTAGTAACTGGCAAGATGTGTACGACAAGCTGGAATGATTTTTAATTTGAAGTATGAGTACCATAGATGGTCCAAAAGAAAGTTTACCAAAATCGACCCATGGCAACCCCCTCAGATGACGTCATCAAGATGGCGGCGGGCGACATGTGTCAGTTCCTCAATTATCAGTCATTGGTGAGAACGACATGTACTCGAAGTGGTATTTCATCATTACAATCTTATCGAGACAGTTCACGTTTGCAATTGTTACCAATTTTATCTCATATAAGTATTTCCGGTTACCCCCAGATGGCGCCAATTTCAAATTTAGTAAACCAATATCCGACGGCAGTCGTATTTCCTGTCAAAGTTACTAAAATAAGTAACAACACATTTGTTTTAAATTCACGATAAAGATTTTGTCATTTGCTACAAAATACTGAAATAAGCCCCTATAAGTATCTAGAACGCTTTGGTCTCAGGGGGCCATTTAGTGTTGCTTGGCCGCATGCACTTGCTGGCCGCTGCAGACCAGCAGCTCAAGCGTTGAGGTTGTTACTAAATTGTCTGTGAGTAAGATTATTTTATTTAGTCTTTTCACACGTTTAATAGATGGGGGAACATTGATCCCCTGTATAATAAACGCACCCCTTAAAATGCCCACCACCACGTAATTTTGCAATTGTGTTTTAACTTGGTGTTTCCTAGTGACCTAGTGGTAACCAAGGCCACTTGTTTTCGTTTATTATAGAGAGAAATCGCCAGTAGACATATAAACTCTCTTTGTAACTGTACATAAAAATGTCCTGGACGAGGTTATGCAAATCTGAAAGTGTTCAGCTCATTCCTTAATGCCAAAATGATGAGTCTTTCTTTTAATCGGGATCGTCAGAATCAGATTCTATAGAGTTGCATGTTCCATTACACGAGCATATATCGCAGCAATCCATGTTTTGGTCAGTGCAGGGACATTTTCGGCTGCATTTACCGATACCACCACAAGAGCGTATTCCTTTAATATTTCTATTCTTGTAGGGACCTCAAAATGAAAGATCATTCGAGTGTCTGTCTCGGAATGATTGCAGGAAAAACGCAAGTCCCCACATATCCCACTGGATTTCAAGACTTTTGTTTGTTGACGATCATTATTGCCGCCTTCCTAAAGCTCCAACTGATAATGAAACTCTTGATGCAGCGAGCATTTTTATAGCTATGCTTTACGATCCCGCTGGAAAATTCCAGAACTGTTACACATCTCTTAACATGTTACGAGTAAATATTGCACAGGACATGAAACGTCACGCAAGCATATCGAAAATGAACCCTTCTGAGCCAGCCTTTCTGAAACACATCACACGTGCTGCATGGCAATGCAATGAATGGATAAATGCAAAACAAGCTCTCATTCCACCAGTCAATCCACCGGTGTTTGGATGGGAAGAGCAAGGAGGCCACTTGAGTGCAGTGTATTGAGGGCCCTACAAGCATGGAAATATTGGAGGAATACTATCGCCAAATGCTGCCGAAAATGTCCCTGCCCTGACCAAAACATGGATTGCTGCGATATATGCTCGTGTAATGGAACATGCAATTCTCAAGAATATGATCCTGATGATCCCATTAAAAGAAAGACTCATCATTTTGGCATTAAGAAATTAGCCTAACACTTTCATATTTGCATAACCTCATCCAGGACATTTTAATATACGGTTTCAAAGAGAGTTTTTATGGCTACTGGCGATTTCTTTTTATAATAAACTAAAACAAGTGGACTTGGTTACCACTAGGTCACTATAAAAAACAGCAAGTAAAAAGACAATTGTAAAATTACGTGGGGATGGGGGCATTTTAGGGGGTGCGTTTATTATACAGGGGAACGTGTGAAGACCAAATAAAATAAACTTACACACAGAAAATTTAGTAAGGAAGTAAACCCCGATTTTAACATCCATAGTAGGCTAGATCTCCAGTCTCCAATATGTCCGCACAGGCGCGAACGTTCCAAATTGAAGCGTCAATCTGACCTTTTCAAGATGTCGATTTGACGTTTCCATTTATGCTTTCAATTTTGTTTTAAATGGGATAAAGTATTTTTCTGGATTGTTTGATATGATTTTCGCTTATGCAGCATGGAAATGCACAAACAGAATTTATAAGAAGTTATTGCATAAGGGAATGAAGTAATCATTTGGTGTTAGTGGCTAATATGCTCACCTGCCAACCTGACAGCCATCTTGAAAAATATTTGGGCTATAAATCGCTCCCATCTACTTTAACATGCAAACTGACCTTTTCAAGATGGCTTCAAATTGTCACGGAAGTGGACCAAGACTGTGGATCTAGCCTACTATAGATGTTAAATATCATTGGTACAACCTCAACGCCTGAGTTGCTGGTCTGTAGCCGCCGGCAAGTGCACGCGGCCAAGCAACACTAGATGGCACCTTGAGACCAAAGCGTTCTAGATACCAATAGGGGTATTTAAGTATTTTGTAGCAAATGGTAAAATCTTAATCTTGAACTTAAAATAAATTTTTTGTCATTTATTTTAGTAACTTTGGTAGGAAATACGACTACCGTCGGATATTGGCACGACTACCGTCGGATATTGGCTTACTAAATTTGAATTTGGCGCCATCTGGGGGTAACCGGATTAAACGAGGGAGCAGAGCGACCGAGTGTTCTCCTTTCAACTCGAACGGCTCTCATTCTGTGATTCTGTCTGTCTGTCTGTACGTCGAAAATCAGCCGAACCGCTGAACAGATTGGGCTGGAATTTTAAACAGACATCCGTTACGAGTTTACTGAGAACTGCTAACAAAATCAGCTAGATCCATTGCCATTTAATCCCAAAATAAATAAAAATGTGATTTTTTAAATATCGATATGCATTTGTTTAGTAGCAGCTAGCGAGACGATAACTTCGTGGCTTGCATGGCCTATTGGTGAGCATTTAGCCTACCGCACGGAGGGTTGGGGTTCGATACCCGTTCGCTCGAACTTTTTTATATTTTAACACATACATATAATTTTTTAGGGGTGTTAAATGGGAAATAAAAATTCGGTGATTTTGTTTTATCTTGGAAATTTGTTAATGTTTCACGCTGATACGTTTTGAACACGATTCGCATTTTAAATGTTCAATTTAAATAACTAGGGAAACGCCAAAGTCGTTGTTAAACGAGTGAGTGAGCCATGTGTTGAGTATTCGGTATCATTCCTCATACTGGGCTAGATCCAGCCTTAGGTATAGAGGAGGAAAGGGGATGTTCCCGGGTACTCAACACTTGGCTCACTCACTCGTTTAACAACGACTTTGGCGTTTCCCTAGTATACTTAAATGAGATGAAATTGGTAGCAATTGCTTACACGAACTGTCTTCATAAGATTGTTATGATGAAATACCACCTCGAGTACATGTCGTTCTCACCAATGATAGATCAATGAGGAACGGTCACATGTCGGCCGCCGCCATCTTGATGACGTCATATGGGTGGGTTGTCATGGGCCGATTTTGGTAAACTTTCTTTTGGACCATCTATGGTACCCATACTTCAATTTAAAAGTCATTCCAGCTTGTCGTACGCATCTTGCCAGTTCCCTCATTCCCAACCCTCTAATTTCCTCTCCTACAAGAGAATGTACGATTGAAGGATTGAAGAAGGAAGAAGAAGAAGACAGGAGACGCTAGGGAAGAAATGGAAGGATACCTTTGCAGGAGATTAAGAGGCGAGAGGAGAGAGTTAAAGAAAGATAGTACCCTACTCCATTTTGTTTCTACAAATTAAAAAAATCACATTGCCCCAATGACTGCGTTCTTGCCAAGCTTGGAAAAGTTAAATTTGCTGCAACTAGTAGGGCTATATTATGTTAGTTTTAAAGCTAGAAGCATTATACTCAAAGCTAGAAGTGTTCATGATAAAATACTAGGAAAACGCTCAGTTGGACGCGTTGATAAGCGAGCACGTGCTATACAATTTGTTGATGGTCCAAATTTCAACCTGATCTGAATCTTCGTGCAACCGCTATCTTGAGCCAAAAAAGCTCCAGCTTCGTGCGACTTTTCGTTGCCATGGTAACGTTACTTTTGTTAAAACGTCATTTCCATCTACACTACTTATCGGATCAAAATAAAATTAACATATTCCTGACCGGACGGCCATTCGTAATGATTTGGCCACCTCAGATTTTGTCGCCGTTTAGTTCTTAAAAAAAACTTTCGATTAACTTTAATGTAACTTTTTAACTTTTTGAACGATTTTGACACAAAACTAATGGCATTCAATCCAGATCGAAGCTTGCAGATGGTCCAAATTTCAACTCGATCCGAACCTCCGTTCGACCGCTATCACGAGCCAAAAAAGCTGAGCGGCTTTCCGTTGCCATGGTAACGGGACTTTGTTATAATGTAATTTCCATCTACACTACATATCCGATCAAAATAAAATAAACATATTCGTGACCGGACGGACATTCTTAATGATTTGGCCATCTCAGATTTTGTCGCCATTAAGTTTGAAAAAAAACTTTCGATTAACTTTAATGTAACTTTTTAACTTTTTGAACGATTTTGACACAAAACTAATGGCATTCAATCCAGATCGAAGCTTGCAGATGGTCCAAATTTCAACTCGATCCGAACCTCCGTTCGACCGCTATCACGAGCCAAAAAAGCTGAGCGGCTTTCCGTTGCCATGGTAACGGGACTTTGTTATAATGTAATTTCCATCTTCACTACATATCGGATCAAAATAAAATTAACATATTCGTGACCGGACGGACATTCTAAATGATTTGGCCATCTCAGATTTTGTCGCCATTAAGTTTACATTACGAAAAAAAACTTTCGATTAACTTTAATTCAACTTTTTAACTTTTTGAACGATTTTGCCACAAAACTAATGGCATTCATTTATTTATTTATTTATTTATTTATTTTATTGTTTATCCTTGTTGTTATTACATTTTTTAACAACAAGAAAAGGCGTCGACACTATTTAATATTTTACTAAAACACTTGATATCTTTGTAGAAATCTTGTGCCGCGAAGAGCCTTGTAAAGCACGTGAAACCAAAGATTAACATGGCACTTGTAGTTGGTTCTCCCATAAGTACTCCTTACACATGGAAGGGAAATGACTTACTGGGCAGTCTTTGAGGGCGGGCGGCAGGTCGTTCCATGGGTTAACAACCCGGAAAGAAAAAGCACGTCGGCCGAGCACTCCTTTGGCCGGAGGGGGTTGGAGGCGGGGGTGCCTAATATCGTCGCCTCTCAACACGCGGCCCTGGTTGATGCGCGCGCACACGTCAAAATCAGTGGCGCCACTGAGGCATCTTTTAAAAAACACCAGATCGGTGTATTGCAGGTGCATGGTCATTGGCATAACCTGCTTCTGGTCACAGGGTGGGGGGAGGTTACGGCCATGTATGAAATGCAATGCCCTTCTCTGCACCCTCTCAAGTTTGGTAGTGTTCTCAATGGTGGTTGGGTGCCAGGCGGGGAGGCCGAAAGTCATGGTGGGTTTAACTAGCGACAGGTAGGCCATCCTCTTGATGCGCGGCGTGCACCCGTGCAGATTGCGGGCCGCAAAACCCAGCACCTGCGCCGCCTTTGCCCGCACGATATCGGTGTGAACGTTCCATCGGAGGTCGCTTGTGATGTGAATCCCGAGGAGGCGCTGCTTGTCGTCAATCGAGAACTAAGCTTGCGGATGGTGAAAATTTCAATTCGATCCGAGCCTCCGTTCGAACGTTATGGCGAGACATACAAAAAAAACAAAAAAACAAAAACAAACAAACAAAAAAACAAAAAAAAAACAAAACCAGTGACTTATTTCAAGTTTTGCAAGGAGAGTCACGTGACGAAGTGATAACACACGAAATCGATCAATACCCACTTTGCATATGGACAGGAAGGGAAAGAGGGGAAGGAAGCTAGCTAAAATATCTAGGAAGCAGTATATGCTATATTCAAAATCAAACGCCATTTCTTCGCAACTTGATAATACGCTAATAATATGTTGTCTTGTGTCTCAGCTCCTTGTCGCCTTCTGTGGTAAAGACGACGACGACTACGTCTGCGAGTACGACTACGAAGACAAGATCAGTATCATCATGCCCCCGAACACGATCCCCTCGACAGACAGTGTGTCGTCGTCGAGAAACGAGGGCCTCTCTGGTCCCAGTTCGCCGACATCCGTGGCGCCCGGCGAAGCTGCCGACACTGACGCGGACGCGGGGTCCAAGTACAGATACCCCGAGGAGAGGAACCGAGAGGTGTTCGACAGACACGCCGTGGCCTTGAAGTCAGTCTCGCCCTTGACGTACTCGACCAACGTCTCCACAACATCCAAGTCGGCAGTGCTCACGGATTCCGATTCAGAATCTTTCGTCAGTTCGGACGGCTCGTACTGAAGGAATGCCTTCTTTCACTTGGTCAATTAATTCGTTTGTTGACAAATGTTTTGCAAGACTAAGTCCGTCTCGCCCTTGTCGTATTGACCAACGTCTCCACAACATCCAAGTCGGCAGTGCTCACGGATTCCGATTCAGAATCTTTCGTTCACTTTGTCAATTAATTCGTTTGTTGCCAAATGTTTTCCAAGACTAAAATATTAATAATCTTTGTAACAGAGTTTAATTCTTTTAATAAAAAAAATAAGAATACTTTTCTTCTTCTTCTCTTATGCCCACATTGGCATGTATGTAATTTTGTGTCGTGATAACTATAGACCAATAAAGATAGGATGTCGCTGTTCCAGTATTTCATTATTTTGACACGAAACTTATTAATGAGCTCCGTTTTCTTCTTATTGCTAAATAGCCCTTGGGCTATTACGTCTTTGTTCCCACTACGAGCTGGAGCTCTTTATAGGATCATCTGATGTTTAAGTATGTTTCATGTTTTATTGGTCTTTACTTTGTTGGGATGAAAAAAAAAAAAAAGGATTGTAGCACATAGTGCTGTGTCATGGTTTTGATAAGGGATGTCATTAATATAATGGGAAGGTCATTGGTCACTTTTTATTAAGACATATAAACGTTGGAAGGAATTAGGATTGAAAAGGATAATTCATAACGTAAATAGGCAATGCCTATCAGTCTTCTTGAGTTCAGCTTACTGATCTAGTGAGGAAAGGGCCATTTTAGGCCTTTTGTACTTATAGGCCTGGTTGGGGTCGTAATTGCCTAAACCACTAATGAGGGGATTTCCGCTCTGGTCAAGATTGTGATAAAAAGATGTAGTTAGTTTTAACATAAATTTCCTAAGAGAAACTTCTCCTACCCATTGGTGAATGTCCACATTGCGAACGTACCAGGGCGAGCCCGTGGCCATTCGCAATGCGCGATTCTGAACCCTCTGGAGCTTGTCAATAGATGATTTACATGCAGTTGCCCACACAGGTGCGGCATATGTAAGAATAGGTCTGATTAATGACTTATATAATAGTACCGAGTTAGCAATTGAAAGACCGTTTTTTGCCTTTAGTAGGCAATGCAGCAACCCTAGCCTCTGTGATGCCTTGCTGGCTACGCTGTCAATGTGTTTACCCCACGTGAGCTTGTCATCTAATATGACCCCCAGATACTTGGCATATTTGCTGGTTGGGATATCCTCCCCAAATAATTCTAGACTATCATGGTCGACATACTTGGCTGATCTTCGTCTTGTAAATAGGACAGAGTCACTTTTGGTGACGTTTACTTTAATTCGCCATAGCTCAAACCATGATTCCAGGGCATTTATGGCTTTTTGTAGAAGGTCGCAGGCTCTAGAAGCATTCCACGATCTAGCAATTACTGCCGTGTCGTCTGCATAGATGGCATAGTGGACCCCATCTACTTTAGGCATGTCATTGATAAAAATAGTAAATAACACTGGTCCCAGGATAGAGCCCTGCGGGACACCCGCCTGGATCTCCCTTGTGGTGGAAGTTGCGTGTCCCACTGATGCTTTAAAGGTACGACCTTGCAGATAGGAGTAGATGATTTTTGTTAAATACAGACGAAGATCTGCTTGGTGAAGTTTGTATATTAATCCATCATGCCAGACCCGATCGAACGCTTGGGCTACGTCGAGAAAGGCAATGAGCGTAGCGATCGAAGCGAAGATTCCATTTCACTACACTAGAGAAAAAAATCCGGAATTTTTTTCTTTTTTTTCTGTTTGAATTTTTGTGTGTTTGTTAACACGATTCCGGCTAAACCGATACTCCAATTGCGATGAAATTTTCTAGAGACCTTCGAAATCTAAGAACCATGTTTTTGAGCACAACCGAAAAATTATTTCTCATGAAAATCGCAATTTTACGCTTTTTTTCGTTCAAAAATAATTCTTCGACTTTATACACTTACATGCTTTATACGATAGTAATGATTTTTTTCCGAAGAACCTTAAATTTATGTAATAATATATTCGTGTGAAATTATAGCGCAATCGAAAAATTATTTCTCATGAAAATCGCAATTTTACGCTTTTTTCGGTTTAAAAAAAATTCTTGGCCTTAAAACACCTACTTGCTTTATCCGATTGTAATAACTTTTTTCACAGAACAACAGAAAATCTGCAAAACACATGGCAGCTCAATGCACCAATTACGCTCATCCAACAACGCGCCTGAAAAAGCGTTTTCGAAGCTTCCTAGTAAAAAACATTTATTTAAGTAGAACATGCAACACTAGCAGCACTGTAGCTAGAAAAGAATCATACCTATCCAAGGTCTGTAAATCTCCTTGCTGAGTTTCGGCGAACCTCAGCTTCAGATTCACAGACCTTGAAACCAATCTTTTTGGGTTTTTGTTTTGTTTTCAGAAGGCAGTTTTATCAACAATCCATAACACTTTTCGCAAAATAAACAGGAAATAATTTTGTTATTGATTTGATTACTCTTTTAATACGTCGAAAAGTTTAATGATGAAACAAATCATCCCTCATGTCCGCAAGAACTGGATTAAGCGTCGATTCATTTTTTCTACAAAGGCAATCACAGTTTGACAGGTAATTCTACTGAGCAGTGTTTAAAATAGTAGATTTTTGTACGTCCATTAGGCCTAGCCAACCTGTGGTTTGGGACACCCGGCGTAGAATTTGACGCACTCGGAATAAGGTACCTAGAACATTAAGATACTAGTAAGAATATTTCTTGTTTGTCTTGAAGGTAGGCCTTTAATTAAACTTATAATCAAGGCTTGCTGTCCCATCCGCCTGGGCCAGCGGTAGAAATGCTACAGGGTAGGCCTATTCCTCTGTCGAGCGTACGAGTCGAGAAAAGAGGCAAAGTTCAACTCACAAACATCAGCTAGTAGGCCTACGTATAAGAGTATTTAACTCTCCGAAACTAGAGACGAGCTCTGTCAATCGTTGTCGCGGACCCTTCTCTCTCCCTCAACGAACTCCTTTGCTCCTTGATGATATCCCCGACGACGAGGACGGCTACGACGACGCAAACGATGTTGAAGACGACCACGACTTGAGCACCCTACCGATCTCCTCCCCATTCCAACTCGCAACCTTCTCGTGGTTTGGCCCGTGATTGGGGGAGTTCTTCTCCCTGAAACTTTTGGCGAGCTCTGGGTCGTCGTCGGGGAACTTTCCCCTTCCCTTCGACTACCTCCCCGACGGCGACGACAATGACAACACGGACGGATGATGACACAGACGGAGACGACCACGACGTGGGGAACCCCTGCCTTACCCATACGCTTGTGGCTGGTTCTGATCAGCACAGGCCTGTCCACCCCTTGTCCCCCCGCGTCACCCCTTACGTTCCTCCCTTCGTCTCGATTAGCCAAGTTGCATAAATATGAGACGTTAAGCAATATCCAATAAAAATAACGACTGCAGTGTGTTGATCTGTTCAGCACCGGTCTGTCGGCTATGCCTACTCTCCACAATCCCAAGTTAGAGTGGCGCATAATAACCTAAGCCACGCAGCTGCCTACGCTATTAAACCACTGATAATACACACTAATAATAATTCTTTATTTCATTTTGATCGTGTACATGGTACAGATATGCACTGCTCCGAAGAGAGTGTGAAATAGTAGATATTCTTATACACAGATATACTTTATATACTTAGGTATCTATTCTAGGTAGAGCATACTTAAAATACTTATAATAATAATTCAGTCTAGAACAAAAGTTAATAACATAAAAGGGTAAGTTTAAAGTTGACAAAACATTATACTGACAAGCATATAAACATACCCAAGGCATAGTGCAGGGTGCTGACATAATAAAAGACTGTTTATTAGTTTAGTTTTGTCGGTCATTCTGATTTACAAATTCATCAATAGAATAAAAACACTTGTCAAGCAGAAATGATTTTACTCTAGCCTTAAAAATTATGTGCCTGCTTGTATTTATGAGTTTGATGTCTGCTGGTAATTTGTTATAGAGGGCTGAGCATAGAGCCAATGGTCCTTTGGTAAACTTGGATGTGCTGAAAGAGTCGATATGAATGTTGATTTGCGAGCGTGTGCCATGGTGATGAATTTGTGAATTGCGGGGAAACCATTCAGGATTATTGTGAACAAAGATTACACAGATTTGAATAAGGATACATGGAAGAGTCAGTATTTTTAGATTTCTAAATAATTCTTTACAGGATTTTCTCCTATTGGCTCCAACCATGATTCTGATGGCTCGCTTTTGAATGCGAAAGACACGGATTGCTTGCGATGAGGCGCCCCAGAACATTAGTCCGTATGCTATATGCGAGTGGATATGAGCGTAATATACCGCTAGCAAAGTTTGCGAATTTACAATTTGTTTCAGCTTTCTAAGCATGAAGCAACGACTTCTCAATTAAGACGAAACTTTTTCAATCTGGGGAGACCAATCCAGAGTTGCTGTGATGGCTAGACCTAAGAATTCAACTAACTCGGAGCTAGCAATGCTTTTTGAGTTTAGACGTATTAGAGGGCTTGAGTTTACTGGAGAGTGTGGAGAATGAAAGTTTAAGACAAATGATTTGGAGGTTTGAAGAGCTAAAAGATTTGTGGTACAGTATTTGGACATGTTATCTACCTCCTTGTTGGCCATTTTGATAAGATTGTTAACTAAGGGGGAAGGTGCTGTAAAGAGTTGGCTGGAATCGTCCACATACTGTGTTAACGAGCCGAAATCAAAGATTACCGGCATGCCACTTACATAGAGAAGAAAAAAACGCTGGACCCAGAATAGTGCCCTGCGGGACACCGCTAAGAAGGTATCGTGGAAGGGACTTGACATTGGCATGAGTGTTGTTGACAATATCCTTAACTTCTACTACTTGTACTCTGTTAGACAGATAGGATTTACCCAGTCATAAGCTATGCTCTAATGCCAACTGAGTGGAGTCTACCAATAGGATATTATGATCAATGGTGTCAAAAGTTTTTGCTTAAGTCGTAAAACACGCCTATCGCAGAGTCACCGCGATGTAGGCTGAATAACATTTGAAAGAAATTCGAAGATTGCAGTGATAGTGGATTTACCTTTTTGATAGCCATGTTGATTGGCAGGGAGAATCTTGTGCTTATCAATAAATGACATTAATCTGTTGTGAAATGTTCTTTCAAAAATTTTTGCAAACGTAGAATTAATGAGATTGATCTGTAGCTATTTGGTCAATTTTCTTTCCCTTCTGTTTATAGAGAGGGATCACTTTGGCTTGTTTTAGCTTATCGGGAAGATACCAGATGTGAAGGATGTGTTGATGATGAGTGAGAGAGGGTGTGCAATTAAGCGATAACATTTGGTTATAATGTAAGTGGGGACACCGTCTATCCCAGCTGATCTTTGTTTCCAAGATTTTTTATGATGCCTGCAATCTCATTAGGAGAAGTTGGATGAAGAAATATTGATTGTTGCCTTGAGGAGGCCTATAAGAAGTTGATAGTGGGGAGTTGTGAGGTTTATGTTGAGGACGGCTCATTAACCCGGCTTCAATAAAATAATTATTTAGATAATTTGCAACTAATGATGCATTAGATGTTAAGGATCCGTTAATATTGAGGGCAAGGTTGTCCTGAAGAGGCTTAGCCTTAGTTTGATTTTGTATAATGCTCCAAAGCAGCTTTGGATTTATTTTGAGCTTTGTCTACAGTGGCGTCATTGTAAAGACGCTTGGCATTTCTCAGCTCTTTCGCATGTCCTCTTTTCAGATGTTATAATAGGTATGCAAGTCTGCATCATTAGGGGCCTGTTTACACCTCTGGTGTATCCATCGAAGATGCTGATCTTTATTTTTTAATTCTCGTGTGCACCAAGGGTTAGTCTTGGGTGTTGATAATTTTTGTCGAGTTAATGGGAATGCGAGTCAAAGTGAGATAGAAAAGTTGATTCAAACTTAGTAAATAGCTTATTTGTATATTTGTGTTGTATATGTATTGGAATGAGGTCAAGCCATTCTTCTGCATGCAATAGATTGAGGAATTTAGTTATGTTTACATCACTGAATCTACGTTTAGAGCAAATGCTGGCTTTGTATGTTTTAATTCTTTACTCACAAACTTAAGACTGATTGCACATTTGATCGGACATGTGGGGTTTAAGACATGAGTAGAGAATGTAGAGGGATCTAGAGAAGTAAAAATGTTGTCGATCTCGGTTTGACTTGTGCCTTGAATACGAGTGGGAGGTGTGATGGAAGCCTTTGTGTTATAAGACTCAAGAAGATAAATCAGGAGTCCTCTAGAATTACAGGCTGAGAGAATGTCAATATTAAAGTCACCACATATGGCTAAGGATGCTTTAGGATGTTTCTTAGTTACTGCAATTAACATTTCTTCAAGTTTGTTAATGAACGTAGCAATACTGCTTGAGGGGACCGATAAATTGAAATTGTTACCAACTGAAATTTAGGAAGTTTGCCAACAGCATCCAGAGCATTCAATTCCTTCTCAGAGCTATTGCACTAATCTCGTGGATGGGTTGGACCTTAAGATGTTTTTTTTGCTAAGATTGCTACACCCCCTCCTAGGCTTAATGATCTACAGAAAACATGACATTAGAGTAACCCTCAATACTGAAGCTCCATAATTCCTCCGGCTTGAGCCAGGTTTCCGAGAGACAAACTAAATCAGGAGAATTGACGGATAAAATTCTCAAGCTCCTCGATTTGTTCCGGACGGACCGTATGTTTAGAGAAATGATTGACGCTGCAAACATCAAGGCATGAGCTATTGTAGGGTCTGGAATGTGTGACACTGTTTGAATTAGGAAGTGTAGGCCTAGGTGTCTTGGTGAGTCAACTAGTCAACTAGGCTTTTTATTTGGATTTTTTACTTATTTATTTAGATGACTTTAAATGAAGAGGAGGAGATCTAACATTGATGTGATGCCTGTTTTTTTTTCTTCCGATAATGATCTGTAAGAATTTCAACTAACTCTCTGGGGGACCAAGGTTTTTGAATTCGAAGTTTCTGACCAAGACCCTCACTTATTATTAATTCCCGCAATTGTTGATAATTATAATTGGAAAACTGGGGTAGACCTATACCATTACTTTGGGATTGACATCTAGGACCTGGTATAGCATCCCGCCCACAAGGAGAGGTGTGGGACGTCCCAGATGATGATGACACCTGTAGTGGCTTCTCCTCCAATGTACAAGACAGAACTGCATCTTGCTCATAAGTAGAGGTGTGAGCCTTCACAGATGATAATACCTGTGCTGGCTTCTCCTCCATTGTATGTGACAGTACAGTGACATGGGAATTTATTTTGCCTTGTGTCTTATCTTGGCTTATCATGGTTCTTCTGGTTTGTCTAGTTCTGCTAGAGATTGGCGATACTGGTTTCAACAGCATAGCAACCTCGGCTGAAGAGTAGAGGTTTTCAAGGGCATTAATGGAATTGATACATGATGTGACATCAGTATCGCCAGCGATGAAGCTCGAAGTCTCGGTAAACTTGAAGTCTTTTGTAAGTGATGTGACCACTTCAGGCGTAGAATCAAACTCTGACATTACTGGTACGATGACATTCGACTCCACCGCCAATGAAGCTCGCCGGGATGTCGTATCGGTAGCAGGAATGAAAGAAATGTCCTCCACAGCTAACATCTGTACGACCACCGTTGTATTTCCCGTGTTTTGGCTTACAGGACTGTGGGGTAGTAGTTGTTCATGCTCATCAGATTGGAGTTTTGGCAAAATGTCCTGTAACTGGATTGAGTTTAACTCAGGCATGGTGACAGGCAGTATTTCTGGAGCTAGGACCACGGTCAAGTCGGCGGACAGGTGACTTGGGCCAGATTGATTGCTTCAGACGGTTCAACAGCTAACTGGGTAGATCCCTCAAATACCTTATTAGTTTCCTTCATTACTCGGGTCAAAGATGTTTCGGCTGCTGCGATATGAGATTTTTCAAGGTTTTGTTTGAAAATGACCCTCCCAAATTGGGCTTTAGTCATATCTCCTATTGGCTGAATGTCTGATTTATTCTTGTTACTTGATTTTCTCTTCACTGATTGATGAAACAAGTTGGGATCAGGTGTCCATTTCATAGTGCTGCTAATTTCCTCTAACATATGGCAAAGTTTTTCGCAACCTCTCATATTTGGATGGAGACCGTCTCTAGAAAGGTCGGATGGTGGCATCCATCTGTTTGTATTAACGAATGATACCCCTAGGGTGCTGCATGCCCAATGTAAGGATGAGTTGAGCTCATCAATTTGATGACCCGGGGTATCCTTGCGGTATAAAATACCAGTAAAAGCGATTCCGGATTCTGGGTATTTTCGTTTAATCGTCCGGAGAAGCTGATAGACATTGTCCGTGATTTGTAATGGCTCGAGAGTATTCACCGAGTTGGTCCCATTGTGGATGATTACAGTTTTAGGTTGATGGTCATCCAGAACTTGACTTTCTATTTTCCTTCGAAGCTGGTGGGGCTGGATACCTGGATATACTTGCCAGCGATATATATTCAGTGAATTTTGTCTTAGCTGCTGGCAACCTTTAAGCATGGAGTCGCTTAGAACTAGGGTATGTCTATCCTCTAGTTTCATGTCCTCATTAGACCAGGATCTACCGGACTTTATTGTGCTGGTCTTATTATGTTTATTGTGCCCACTCTTTCTACGTCCTTCCTTTATGAAACCCGGTAGTTCTGGAAACTCTTCCGGTCTAAGGCAGGGGGGGCTAGGTGTGGGTACAGCTTCTTTAACGGCTAGGCTTTGGTAGTAGTTAGATATGACCATTTGGTTTGCTTGGTTTTGTCTTTTAGAAACTGTCCCTATCTTTCTGGATTTTATAGGTATTGAGTGCCATTGTTCAACATTGCTTGACAGAGCCTGTGTTTGGCGGTGTGGCACAAGGCAGGGTGTTATGTTTACATTCTCTATATGTGAATCCAACATAGATATCCCTTCATTCCGCTGACTAGAAGTAGCTCGCATCAACGAACACACAGAACTTACATCTTCATGGAGTATTTTATCTGTGACCAGTGTTGGGGAAGGAACTTTTAAAAAGAACGCGTTCTCGTGAACGCGTTCTTTTTTCGAGAACTTTTCAGTGAACTTACTCTTTTTTAAATGAATGAACTTGAACTTTTAAAAGTTCATTCAGAGAACGAACTTTTCAGTTTTAGAAAGTTCATTTGAAAGTTCTTTCCGTGTGTCGAGCAGCCGTCGTCTCACCGCCGTCGAGTTACGAGTTTTGTACCGTTTGACAAAAAAATTCGTACACCAACTGTTATTTTCAGAAAACTATTTTAGCTATAGTCAAGTTGTAGCTAAAGGTGTTTAGAAACTATGTCCAGAAAACCGATTCTCAAAATTTAATTTTGAGCTAGTCTTGTATATCACACTTTTGTCCAAAAATCTAAATATAATTTCCAAAAGTGAGGTTCTGTCCCGCCCAAAAAAATTCACATTTTTTTCCTGTTTTTTTAAAGGCCTTCTTTCATTCAGCAAACTTTTCAGACATGTTTCTTCGACTTTCAAATTATCGGCCAGAGGCGGTACCAAGCGGTACAATAGCCTTAAAACAATAACAAATCGTTGTTTATCGTAGCAAAGCAGTCGCGTGCGCTTGGCTGCGGGCGAACGACTGTCGCCCTAGATGATGCAAAGGATTTAAAGGGATTCAGAAACAAACTTGTGATTGTGGGAGACCCAGAATTAAGTGAAAATGCAGAGGAAACGGGGACGCACGTTCAGCTGATTTTTACAAAATCTTGGAAGCCAATTAAAAAAAACTTGGAAACCTAAAATGCTATTTGCCATAATTTTACAAGCTGGTTGACGAGAATGTAGTACAAATCATCAACACGATCAAATACAGCTCAACATTTTCGCCCAACTCAAACTCGCGAGTAGTTTGGTGAAAAAAAAAAAAAATGTTTTTCATCGTGTTTTCTTCATTTTACGCCAGCCTTTAATAAAATAGTGATTTTGTTTTACAAAAGAACTTTTAAAAGAACTTAATTCATATTTTCGACGAACTTGAACTTTTCAAAATTTTAGGTTTTAAAAGAACTTGAGCTGTGAACTGAACTTTTAAAAAGTTCATTTAAAAAAAGAACTGACCCAACACTGTCTGTGACTAACTGGGCACTATGCGGACCTCGAAGTTTAAAGTGATCCCTTAGAAGAGTTGGTGAAGATGTGGGAGGCCTGAATGAAAATTGCTCAATATCCTGAGTTCCACTCATTTTTTCGGCATAAGTGGGGTAGTTCGATAGGCCTACTACCGGTACTTCAGATGAAAGATCGGTCGTATTCACTTTAGATGTAAGATTAGGCGAATTAATTGTAGGCCTAGAATTTTGGCAATGTTTTGACACATGTCCTCTCTCATAACAAGCAAGGCATGTAACGTCATCCATAGATATAAAGACCATAACCTTGACTGTATCTACTTCGAAGTGTAGTACTTCAGGAACAGCGGATATGTCTTTAAATATAACATAACCAAGTTTTCGGAATGACTTTATGTGTGCACACGTGTTAAGTTTCGAGCCAGTTGATAAGTCACGTATTGGACCTGTTACTGTGCCATATTTAGACAGTTTTTCACACAGCATGTCTTTAGTAATAAATGGAAAAACATTCGAAATAACAACCCTTGTTGCAGCCGTAAAATATTTACGTATTGGCACCTCACAGTTCTTAACAGTTATAAAATGCCCTTTAATAAGTAAATCAATGGCATTTTCATCCTTTACAAAAATGCACACTCGTCCCCCAGAGACACGAGAAGCATGAGTTATTTTATCGCCAGACACAAGGTCTAATGTGCCACGTAAGTAATCATCAATCGTTGTGTTAGGTAGGCTGTCGACTATTACAGCCAATTTAGGAGAAATAGCCATTTTGTAGTTCGAAATATTATTTAATCATCAGCTTGGAATGTAGTAGGATTAGGTTTTTGGACGCCCTGCTTGGTCAAATAACCCAATTATCTGGGAGCTGAACTTCACTCTAACTGATTCCAAGAAGAACGAAATTAAATCTACTGACCATCTAAAACATGAACTGTGCAAAACGTACCACACAGAGAGAGTGACATCCAGGCAATATCCCGACGAAGAAAAGGGAGCCTTCACAAATTAACACTGAAACTGCACCTTGAGAAAGCAGATTCTTGGTGATTTCGTAGTAGACAATATTTCCAAATGAAATCTTGATGGTTTTTCACAAATTATACCTCAAAATGATCCTTGTGATCAGTATTGTCTTTTGACACGATTAGAACATCACACTTTAATACAATACCACTAAAAAGTTAAAATAACTAACGCTACGCTGCTCATGAAACTATCAAAATCACATCTAGGCTGATAGTCTCCATCGGATTGTGTGGCCGCTATGCTTTGCCAATGCGTGGTGTCAATCAATCACCCCTGTTCACTGAAAATTAATGTTCGGTGTTGACTGATTGGCTACCTTAGGCTAAACAAGGAGCTACTGTGATTCAAATTATTTGGCCGCAAATGCTTAGTTTAAAGGGGGTCAGAATAGGCTAAGCCTATATTTAATTTTCCTATAGGCTACGATGCCTAATAGGCCTGTCTATAGCTAGGTTATCAGTTATCATGCATATAGAAAAACGTGGCACTCAGCCAGCTGCTTACAAATTGACGTTGCAACGATTAGTAACCCACATGCTCTTGTAACCCGGCACCTCCACCAAAGTGGCATAGGCCTAGTTTATAAGATGTATTAAAATTTAATGGTGAACGAGTGGTAGGCTTTCACCAAAAACCAGAAGATTCCATCAACATACCCTAGGTAGCGTGTTATATAGGCCTATTTCAATTCCAAGTTAGGCAATCACGTTAGTTTAACGATGATGACTAGGCCTTGGCATTGGTTTTAGAAACAACTATTTTCATAACTTTACGTGAAGCAATTGAAAAGAAGGCCTTCTGTTTGGGCATTTAAGTCTTTATAGGCTATGTGTAGGCCTAGGTAGGAAATACCGTGGCACAGTGGGACTAATTTACCTATGTTTTTTTAAAGCAACACCACTGTAAAGTTCACAATAACTTAAGGGGGGCAGGAATGGCCATCTCGCGCATGTTAGGCTAAATTGCCTAAATTCCGGTACCATTTACTCCCTGGTATTTAGTCTTAGAAACTTTTTTTTTTCCCTTCTAGATTAGCCTGTTACCTAGAAACTGTGTGTGGGAATTTTTGAATTTTGAAAATCTGTGGTTACCAGATATTAAAAAAATATATAAAAAACGAGAAAATTGACATTTTTCAAAACAATTAATGGGTTTAAATTGGATGATGATATTTTTTCAAAATTCCCCCACACACAGTTTCTTTAAAACACAATAAGGAATGAGTCCTGAAAATTTCAAGGATCTAGCTTCAAAACTGCCTAGCTTATAAGTACCATAGTTTAAGAAAATATAGTTTTCAGTAAACGGGTGTTAAAGTTAATTAAGGTGTAGGCCTACTTCATGTGCAGTAATTAGGCTACATTACCGGTACAATTTTTTCGGAGGGTAGAAGTAAGTAATCTTCTGTTTTGGGGAATGGTCGTGGGGCTCGAAGCCTCTTCCCTGGTATTTTTAGTGCCTGGTGCGAAGCACCTAGGCTATAACTAAAAATCTGATGTGTGCCAGAGATGGGCGATGGACAGCGTCCTTGCGCTGCATGGTAATTGGTGACAGGCACCGTTGATTTCGGTAAAATACCGCCGGAACTTGAAAATGGCAACAAACTTCTAGGTTGGCATCCGTGGCAGAAAAAGTCCCACAAGAAACATCCAAGGAGAGTTATTTTTATCGTCACGGAGGTCTTAGTCGTGGGTCTACTACAATCACTCGACGACGACCGGCGATGAGACGTTGACGAGCCCGCAGAAGCCGTGCCTGACGACGTGGAGGCAAGAAACGAGGTCCAAGAGCTGCAATGGGGCGCGGGAATACGTCGCTTCTCCTCGGAATAATGTGGGCAAGTGCAGAAACCTGGGGATTTGGTACCACTTCTAGAGATGCGTAAAATCTGGCACCTTGTGCAGCAATGCATTTGGTCCACGGTTTGCAGACCGAGGTCAACGTGAACCTCAGACATTCGTGTCCAGCGAGGGAGAGAAAGGGACACACGAATAATCTTGTTTTGCACCACTTGTAGTCGGTTGCGGTGGGATGCTGCACATCCTCCCCAGACAGGAGATGCGTATAACGCCGCTGAACGGATTACAGACGTGTAGTGGCGGAGCTTGGCCGTTACCGAGAGCTGTGCATTGCATTCCGCAGAAGGGGGTACAGAGAGATGAGTTCACCGGTTGCCTTCTGAGTTGCTGACCGGATATGTGGGCCCCACGTAAGTTTACGGTCTAAAGTTATGCCCAGGCATCTATTGGTCGGTGCCCATGGTATGGCGACATCATTGAGACGTAACCGAGGAGGAGGCCGTTTTCTAGACCATGAGAAGAGAGTACTTGAAGTCTTCTCCACATTGAGGGCCATGCGTGAATTTGCGTACCAGTCTGAAATAGTGACAAGGTAACGTTGTCCAACGCGAACTGCGATCCATGGGCACGATTAGTTGACAGACCCACGAAGTCCTATTCAACAAAGGGGTTGTTTTTTTTTTAAATTCAGCACATTGGAGTTTTTTGCTAACAATAATTGTATTTTTTTTAAATTTGTTTGATGATTGGTTTGCCTACATTAATTTTTGAGCCCGTTAATATACGATGGTTGTCATAGCAACATAAAATAATTAAATTTTTGCAAAAAAAACAATAAAACAACAAAAAATTATTAATTTTTTAAAAATTTTAAATTGTGACTATCAATATAACATAATCAACCCAAATCAACTTTGACAATAAGTTTCATTCCTGTTTCCCCTTTAAGTAGGCCTAGGACTTATGAATTAACCAAATTTCAAAATAGTTTTGGCCTTCTCAGTAGTAGTCAAGGGGGATAAGAGGGCAATACAAGAACAATTAGGGGTTTTGTGGTAGAGGTCTGAATTTTGGACTGTATACTCAGAACAATTTTCCCTAAGAAAATTGCCTCGAGGTGCCATGACAAAATTCGTCCGGTTAAGGGGGTGGAAGGGGTTGAAATAATGGCATTTTTAAAAAATTCAAAAAAAATAAAATATCAAACTAAATTTAATCCTAATATTACAAAATTAATACATATTGTAATAAAAGTCCAAAATTTAATAAAAAAAATACATATTACCATATATGTATATCTAAGCAGATTTTCCCACCCTTTGACTTTTATTAACAAATTTTCGCACTGTGCTGGGAGGATTGGCCTACCAGACGTGGGTTTTGTGATAGGGGCCCGTGGGAATTTTCCCTAAAATACTCAGAAGAATGTTCTCTAAAAAATGGCTCGAGGTGCCCTCAAAAAAGTTGCTTGCTTATAGGAGAAAAATGGGGTGTACTAAAAGGGGTTGATAACACTAAAATTAAATAAATCTGTATTCAAATATTAATTTAAGAACGCCAAATTAACATTTATTGTAGATTAAGATCTTTAAATTTAATTTAAAAAATTAAAATTTCACCATATATGTAAATCTGATCAGATTATGCGCCCTGCCCACTTTTCATAAATTTACTCAATATTAACGAAAGTGTATCGTGTGACCACTTGTTTTGTCCCAAATCTTTCCTATATACGAATTAGGACGAAAAAAGAAACATTTTGCAATGCCTTGGGTACATTTTAAAAAAATTTGGACTTTGACCTATTTCACACATTTACTCAAGATTAACGAAAGTGTATAGGGGTGACCACTCGTTTGCCCCAAATTATCCCAAATAATACGAATTAGGACGAAAACAATTTTTTTAACACCTTGGGTACATTTTACACAATGAACTTTGACCCTTTTTTTAAATTTACTCAAAAATAACAAAAAGTTTATTCGTGTGCCCACTCGTTTAATCCCAAATTATGTCAATAAAAACGAATTGGGACGTTTTTTTTTTGTAAAAAACCTTTGGGGCATATTTTCACGCAATGGACCTGATCCATTTTTAAACAATAAGCGTCAAATAGCCTATTTAGAGTAACCAAAACAATTTGGTGGTTTTGTAGTCGAGTGCCCAACACACCTATTAGATCAAAAAAAAAACATTCATGATGTGGTGAATCATGTACTGTGAATACTGGCCGCTTTGCAAACGCTATTATAATATAGCCACGTTGATGGATGAGTCTTTTTGGTCAATCGATCCTCCATTTTATATAGTCTTAATACTGTTTTCTTGTTATAAGTTTTGAATAAAAGATCAGTAAATTGGTAATAAGTTATATAAACTTGTCAAAATATCTTCTTTAAAAGCACAGTTTTTGGGTGTTATACAAATAGGTACAGTATATTTATTTTATTAGTGCACGGGAATCGTAGATTTGTTCCATAACACTTTCCGAATTTAATTTTTCATTTAGATTTTTATTGAGTTATTTACACAAGGAATATTCACAATAGCCCGGGAACGAGGCCCTGCAATGGTAACAGGAATATTGGTTATGATTTAACATTGGGCCTGTTAACTGTAACGATAACGGGAAGTATTGCCAGGCTTTATAGAGCAGCCCCTAAATTTGACAAATTATTTACGAGTATGTTACCTTGTGCGCGTTGTACGTTTTAAAATAAAATGGAAACTTAAATGTTGTTAAACATTTGTATTTGAAAATGTGATTGTAGCCCAAAAAAAATGTGCCCAAGGTGTTAAAAAAAATCGTCCCAAACCGTATTATTGACATAATTTTGGGATTAAACGAGTGGTCATACTATACACTTTCGTTATTTTTGAGTAAATGTGTGAAAATGGGTCAAGTCAAAGTCCATTGTGTGAAAATGTACCCAAGGCATGGCAAAATGTTCTTAACGTCCTAATTAGTAACATTGGAATAATTTTGGACAAAACAAGTGGTCACACGATACACTTTCGTTATTTTTGAGTAAATTTGTAAAAAAAAAAAGGGGGCAAAGTCCATTGCGTAAAATGTACCCAAGGTATAGAAAAACTTTTTTCGTCCTAATTCGTACCATTGGCATAATTTAGGACCAAACAAGTGGTCACACGATACACTTTCAAATGTGTGAAAATGGGTCAAAGTCCATTGTGTGAAATGTACCCAAGCATTGCAAAATGTTCTTTTCGTCCTAATTCGTAATATAGGAATAATTGGGACAAAACAAGTGGTCACACGATACACTTTCGTTAATATTGAGTAAATTTATGAAAAGTGGTCAGGGGGGCATAAACTGATCAGATTTACATATATGGTGAAATTTTAATTTTTTAAATTAAACTTAAGATCTTAATCTACAATAAATGTTAATTTGGCGTTCTTAATATTATATTTGAATACAGATTTAATTTATTTTAGTGTTATCAACCCCCTTTTTGTTTCACCCATTTTTCTCCTATAAGCAAGCAACTTTTTTGAGGGCACCTCGAGCCATTTTTTAGAGGGAAAATTCTTCTGAGTATTTTTGGGAAAATTCACGGCCCTATCACAAAACCCACGTCTGGTAGGCCAATCCTCCCAGCACAGTGCGAAAATTTGTTAATAAAAATCAAAGGGTGTAAAATCTGCTTAGATATACATATATGGTAATAGATTTTTTTTATTAAATTTTGGACTTTTATCTACAATATGTTTTTAATTTTGTTTAAAATTTGGATTAAATTTAGTTTGATATTTGAATTTTCGAATTTTTTAAAAAATGCCATTATATCAACCCCTGCCCCCCCCTTAACCCGGACGAATTTTGGCATGGCACCTCGAGGCAATTTTTCTTAGAATAATTGTTCTGAGTATACAGTCCAAAATTCAGACCTCTTTCCACAAAACCCCTAATTGTTAGCCTTATCCCCTAGCTATAGGCACTAATTGGATAAAGTTTCTGTTTGGCTATGAAATTTTTTTGCAAAACGAGTTTTAGTAAACATATAAAGAATTCTTTTTTTGTATAATAAAGGGTTTTTCTTCTCTTCCTTTGCAGTCAAAATGCGCGTCCGCAATTCCCGGCGGGGTGTTCGCGTGGTGTCAGGGCTTTTCATCCCATCACCTTGATGTGCTAGTGGGCGTCCTCTTTTCTCACCTCTTCGGCGAGATGGTCTGTACCACAGCTTACCATCCCCGTGGTCGGTCCCTAGTGTGGGGCACCCCGGGCCCGGTTGCGACTTCCTCGTTCACTACCCGCTTCTAAAAAGCAAGAGAGAGCAGGTTTTCATTTATCGTCGCCGTGTTTTCACTGTTGCGGTATCGGCCAGTCTCTTCATGGCTTTGTTCACGAACAGAAACAACCACTTGGGCAACATGGCCCCTATAAAACAGAGAAGGTCACAAGAGGATGATTGAAAAGACGCAGATGGCCAAGTGCTGCGGGGAATTTCCTACCAGGACTGGTTCAAGGTCGAGGGCAGGGGATGGACAGGGTGAAAGGGGACAAGTTTTCCCCGAGTAAGTATCATATACGGTACTTATCGATACGTTGTGGATGAAAAATAGTCCATTTGGGCCAAACTTTTCCTGTTATTAAAAAATTTTTAGCAAGCACGGGGAAATTTTTGAGGAATTTCCCCATCTTTTTTGGTCAGGGGAGCCTTTGCAAAAGCGCGATTTTTTGATAAAAATACATGCCCCCTCAAAACATATGTATTTAAAACCAGTTAGCCTTTTAAAAAAACATAAAAAAGTTTTTACTACCCCAAAAGCAAAATGGTAGACAATAAAAACCAAACAGTTATTTTGAAGGTGCAAAATAGCACTACAGAAGCGGTCGATTGTGGTGAATACCACTGTGGGCCCTTTGTACATTAACCAATACCTTAAAAGGCTGCGAAAAAAGACCATAAAAAAATCATCACACAAGACAACAAAATCAACTTTAAACAGTTTGACTGGTAGTGTATGTGAGGGGATTTGTTGCCACAACTTTTCCCAAGTTTTGGTGGTTCCGGAGTGATAACCCCGCACGGCCTTTCCCTTTCAGCTGCTGCTCCCCCCAAAGCGGGGCCTCCTTGCGTGCACAACTACTTGTGATGGACAAGGAGCGAGACTCTACCGCAAGGATGCAAGGAACAATCGTTTTAGGACCATTTTCCCTGTTTATCATGGCGATGTTTTCCCGTTTTACGGGGGCGTTAATGGAAATAACTCATCATTTCTTTTTACACCGCCGTACCCGCTTCTTGGGTTTTGGAAATCAATTTTTTACTTCTTCCTATTTTTCCCCGTTTCTTCCTCTTTTTCGCAGTCCCACTCTCTCCTCTTGCCTCCAATTCACCTGCCTCCTTTTTCCTTGGCTTCCCCCGGCTTTTTCTTCAACATTTAACCCTTTCTTTCTAATTTTTGGGGGCATCTAGCTTCCACTCCCGTAGTTTATGTAATCATACCATCTAAACGCACCTTCCCATCCGTCCCTTACTAGTAGTACAACTTTATTTATTAAACAAAGCTCGCCTTGACATAAAGGTTGTTAAGACAAGAATAAAAAATAAATTTAAATTTGCATTTATAAAAATTACTTTTTAACAAAAAGAAAATAAGTTACAGTTATGAAAAAATATAGAATAAAATAAAAAAATGAAGTGAGAAGTATGTTTTGTGAATAAAAAATAACAAATCTGTTTTTATACTTTTTACTTCTTGCTACCCCCCGTATTTCTCTCAATCTTCATTCCGTGTTTCCCTTTTAGTCAAGTAATAAAAAAGCTATAATACGGGTAGATGGTCTAGTGGTTAATATATTTGTTCGGAAAACAGGAGACAGGGTTCAAATTTTCCCCGTCGATCGTTTTTTGCGGAATGTTGGGGGTTTGGGGCCCAAAAAGATACTCTTCTTGATCTTTGATTTTTACATTTAAAAAAGATGAAAAAATTTTTTATTAAAATATTCTACCCGTTTTCCCAAATTAAATTGGTAGGGGGTGGCTATAGCCAAATTTTCTAGGGCATTTTTTTGAGTGTTAACACCGGCTTGCCAGGCCTTCATGTCCTCTTTAGGGTTTACTCGCACTTCTTCCCCCCAGTTCACGCCCTCCACTTCTGTCTTCCCACATTTCCTTTCTTCGACTTTTCCCCCTTTTCACCTCTTTCTGATTCATTTTTTTTTGATCTTTCCACTTCTCTCTTGGGTTTCCCACTCGTCTTTTTAAATTTGTCCCCCCTTTAAATTCTGTCCTTGGTTCTTTTTCTCCCATTCTTCTGAAAGTCCATACCCTTCAACCTTTTTCGTCCAATTTTTTAAAAAAGCTTTTCAAATCCAACTTTTGTCCTGATTTTTTGGCTTCTAATTTTGCTAACTTCGAATTCCCGGTATGCTTCTTACAAAATTCATTTTAGCTGCTTTAATCCCACTTGCATCTCGGCTCCAGTGTCCCAGGCACTGAAACATATGTAGGATGGGTAGAAGTATACCTTGTACAATAACACCTTGCATTATTAGGGAAAACCTCGTTTTCCAAAATACTTTCCCTTTCTTGCTGATAAAAAAGGTTCTGCCTGGGGCCCCCTTTTATGATTCCCCTTACACTTACTACACAGCTTTAAAAAAAATATAACTAAATAGAAAATAGTTTAAATTAAAATTTCTATGCAAACTCAAGCTTTCAAATCTATTTTTTAACTTCATTAAGTTTTTTCGTTTTTTAAATGTAATTCGTATATGAAGTGTCTCAAAGAGTAGATTTGGACCCTACTTATCATGTCTTCCTTTTCTCAGGGTGTTACCGATTACAAAAAAGTTAGTTTCCATCTAGGTTATTTTTTTGTGACATTTAAAAAGTTGCTATACAACTTTATTAGGAGGGACTACGCTCATAACCTTGATCACTGATTTATTGTTTTTTGTCCCCCTCAGTTCATGGGGCTACTGTTGTCAGCGAGCCCTGAACCCAAGTAAGCGATTCTACTGGAGCAAGTCTTCGTCTTCGTCCCCGGGCTGTGTTTGGTGGGCCTCCACTTTGGCACCGGCACCGACCGTCGGTCCCACTACAAGCTCGAAAAAAAGCGGACGTCGGGAGAAAAGGGCCGGAGAGTACCGTCTTTCGAACACCAGTTTCAGAATTTTATCTCCTCACCACCCAAAGGAAGTTGGCTCGAATTCTAGCTTTTAAACAAGGTAGTATACACAGAAAAGGCGCGACCCCGGGAGAGATGGAAGACACCGACGTTCCGTTATTACCAGAACGGAGTGACCGCACCGAAACGAGGGCGGGTGCATCGTCCAGTGCCCCCCGGAGACCGAACCCAACCCCCACCGAGGGGGATACCCATCCGGACCCGGTATTTTGATGCGAGTGAGATTCCCATGAAGAGGACACCGGGAACGAACAGGCCGGACACAGAGAAAGCTTACACTGACGACGAACTTCCAAAACGGACCCCACAGACTACTCGACGGTCGAGACTAGCCGCGAGGGGGACACTGATCAGGAGGGGGATACCGCGGGGGATACCGCTGGGGACACCGACGCTTCTGAAACCGTGGGACCTGAGAGTACCGGAGACGAAGGAGTGACCGGGAGCGAAACGGACGTTACTGTCATGGCAGTCGAAAACGACTCAAGTCGAGATCAACGTCTAGATGAGGATGAACTAGGAGACACCACCATCACGGAAACTACCGACCTAAGCGGTGTTGAATCGGAAAACGAATCGTCGCCGACTACGGCGAGATCGCAAGAGAATACCGCTACGACTGTTCTCTTTTCTGATGATCTAAGTCAACATCCAAATCGGAGCCCGTCCAGTACAAGTATCGATACGTTGCCAAAGAAGTTGAGGAAGCCGTCCGTGGATATCGTTCCGAAGAGGAGACAATCGGCGGCTAGTGAGGGTTCGAGGTTTTCGAACGAGGCGAACGTGGGCTCGACCACAGATAGCACCACCGCTCTCTTTGATATGAATGTCGACGATGACCCGTCACCGGGGCCGAAATTAAGTGTTTTAATGGAACAAGACATAACCGACAAGAATACTAAAGCTAAGGCTCCAAGTAAAAGTCTCAAATGGAGTAGGATGTCGTAATGGTGGCCGAGGGACATTATCAGAGCCTCCGTTGTTGAGTTGACTAAAAGCTACCATACTTGTACTCGGCGAACTACATCTTTTGTACAGCGTTAAGAGCAATAACTGAGTGATTCTGTTTTAATTTTTTAGATATCTTTAAAATGATTAGATTGGTTGTCAGTAAACCTTCTAATATTAAATCGAATAAAACATTTTAGATTCTTGATCTGGTAAGGAAAATAACTAACTAGCATTTAAGCCAAGTTATGATAACGCCTCTGGATCTATAAGTAATGTTTGGGGTGGTCTGTACCTATAGGTACTTTGAAGTGCACTGAGACTCCACTATGAGGTTCAGAGACTTTGACTGTAGCCTGTAGCGTAGTGATCGCGTGGTCGATTAAGTGTTGGTCAGGTATACTGCTGTAGTAGATATTGGTTTACCATAATTCAGCTGTTCGTGTATTCCAAGGGTTGAAAATAGACGCTTAAACAACGTGGTTTTGTTGATATCCACACCTTCCTACAATAGATAGACTCTACTACGCTTTTGATTTCTTCTCATATTTGAATATTTTCTTGATTTGTTAGTCTACGGTAATTTAATTTTATACTTTATAAGTTGTTCATTGTCGCACAATATTTTCTTATGATAATTAATTAGTTACACACAGCATTAATAAGTATTATAGAAAGAATGCGTGGAAATCAACAAAACCTCCGGATTTAGCGTTGAGTAGAGCTTGGGCATGGGGTTTTTTTTGGGCAGCTGCTTTTAAAAGGGTTTTTTTTTTTACTCTTCCAGCACTCAAAAACATCGCATGGTCTACTAAAAAAACCCCAAAAGTCAATTTTAGACAAATGAGCGAGCAATGTTTGTCCTGGAAATTTTCCTTTCCCCCCCCTATCCCTAAGGCTGGATCCAGCATAAAATTTAAAAAAAAATTTTTGACGAGTTTTTAGAAATAAACAAAAATTTTTATATCTAGGTGCCCGTTAGGGCGCCGAGCCAACCCGCTTTGTGATACACACTCTGGCCCTTAAATTTTATACAGCAAGAAAGGGTTGGGGTGATTTCGAAATGTCGCCCCCCGTCATGAAACGTGAAATAAAAACTATCCAAATCAGGTGGATTTAGGTACCTGACAACAATGCCAAATTTTGGGTTTGTTGTCGAACTTTCTTTTTGGTGAAAAAATTGAAACTGCTCAAAATCACTTAGCTTTAGCCACGATTCGCCAAGCGGGCTGGGAATACAACGTTCATATTTTAATGAACATTAAGGCTATAGTGATATAGTGCCTTTAGAAAGAAAAAGTCAAAAAAAGTTTGCTGGAAGGCTTCCAAAATTAAATTTTTAAAATTTTAGCCTTTTGCAACTAAAAAATATTAAAAATAGTAACTTTTAAAAAAATATATAATATAGTTCTTGAAAATGATCACCTCCCATTGTTTACAAAAAGCAAGCCCTTTAGCCACTGGATATTTAAATTCTATTTTTAAAATTGGAAATTCCCATAGCAATTTTTAAATCGATTTTTGAAAAAATTATTTTTTTTTTTTCAAAAAATTTGGAAGGAAACTTGAAAAAGTAATGAGTCCCACACAAACACAAATCTTGTAAAAAAAAAACCCCAAACCTTTACACAATAAAACAAAGATCTAAAAGAAAAGGCAAGCTTATGTATACCTCCTACTTACCGACAGTTTGGGCTCGGGCGCAAGCGCTCGACTCTGATTCGGGAGGCCCCGGGGTTTCAATCCGCGAGACCGGCAATCCTACTGAAGGTTTTTTCCGGGGTTTTTTCCTAGTCGTTAAGGCAAATAAAGGGATTGAGTCCTCTTAAAACAGCCTCGGACATCCCTTCAAAATTTTCCCTTCCGCACATACCTATTTTCACCTAAAGGGGGGCTTATTGCACCCTATAACAGTTTCCCACGATAAAAAAAAATTAAAAATCCTACATTTTCGCAATCTAATAAAAAAATTCACTTTGCCCTATAAAATATAAAAAAATTTGCATAAAATTTTTACATTTAAAACAATAGTTTACAAAAAAATTTCCCAAGCTTTGCCTGTTTTTGTTTTGTACTATTAAAAGGGAAAAAAATAATTAATAAAAATAAGCTTTGCAAGGATGCGTCACAGGGCAAAGGAATTTATGTATTAGATTGGAAATGTGGAGGGTAATAAGGTTTGGGATTTTTTAAGATCTCATTGCTTATGATTGTGTAAGGTTTGTCTGTTTTTTACAAGTTTTTTCTTATGTGTGTCATTTTCCAATATAACATTAAACTTTTGAAAATATGCATGCCCACTTATATCGATGTATAAAAATTTGGGTTTTCCCAAAATCTTTGTGTTTTTTACTTACACTATGCGTTATTTTAAACGATAAAAAGTTTTTTTCGAATTTATTATATAAATAGAACCCAATATTGCAGGGCCCTTTAAAATTCCCAAAACTCGACCCCTTCTCGGGGTTTGGCCCGTGAATGGGGGAGTTTCACTCCCAAACTAATGGCGAGCTCTGGGTCTCGTCGGGGAACCCCTTCCCTTTGACTACCTCCCCGCGGGAGAAAAAGAAAACCCCCGGAGGGATAGACACAGACGGAGACAACCACGACGGGGGGGAAACCCCCTGCCCTCCCCATATGCTTGGGGCTGGTTTACCGCACAGGCCTGCCACCCCTTGTCCCCCCGCGTCTCCCTTACGTCCCTCCCTTCGTCTCGATTAGCCATGTTGCAAAAAATATGAGAGTAAAGCAATTTTACTACCAAATTCACTTTTATTTCGGAGTAAAAAAAATTTGCACTGACCCCCTGATCAGACGCCAGATCTCCTGCGCCCACACTCCACTAGCTCGCCGGAGGTAAGGTTTCCCAAATGGGATTCAAGCCCCTTTTTTTGAGATAACATTAAACTTGTGGTAAAAATGGGAACTGTACACGATGAACAGTCTTCGTTTCCCCTTTTGGGAGAGCTCGAGAAAAACCAACTTTGACGCAAATGAGGAATAATCGAACTACTTGGAAGCTCCACCCTTTGTCCTCCTTTCGGGTTGTGAATGCAAAAACCATTGCAAGTAAAAATGTGTGAATTTCGTTAAGAGAACAATTTCCAAAAAAATGCTTTCTGTTTTTTGTAACAACCATAAAAACGCCACCAAAAAAGGGATTGTGTAGAATTTCCCCCAAACTTAAAATTTCGTATACGGAAACATTTGAAATATTAAATGTGGGGACCCCAGCGAAAAACGTTCATCATTTGTTAACTTTTCCGAAAAAACAAAATTTTTCGGTTGAAACCTGAAAAGGTTTTAAAAGTGATACAGACTGTATGTGAATAAGTGGGTTTTTCCAAAAAAGCGAATATTTAAATGGATTTAACATTGAAAAAAAGTTTGGGGCGAAACTTTTTAAAACCCTTTTTAAAAATTGCTCGTACCCGCAAAATCGTGTTTAAAAAAATATGTTTTTCCTAAAATAAGAAAAAATCGCAAATAAGATTAAAAAAAAATAATTTTTTCGTGGGAATCTGCCAAAAGGTGCAAATTCATGCCCCTCTTTAAAACAACGAAATAAAACTCAGTCGGGTTGCCGGTTGGACGGGATTTTAACCCGTTACCTCCCGAATCAGAGTCACGCGTTCAACGCTCGAGCCCAAAACGTCGGTCAAAATTGTGCTAAAAACAATATTTGGTCGTGGACACTCTAAAACCCCCTGTATCAGTCTTGTTATTTCATTAACCCGGGGTAAAATTTAAACCCCCAACACAGGGGAGAGGGGCTCCAAAAAAACAAAACCCCTTTATGTATTTTAATGAATGATGCGTAGACAAAACCCCCTTTTTGCTTCCTCCGACATAAGGGAACCCATTCAGGCAGGGGTTTTTATAAGGACATAACAATTTTTATTTAAAAAATATGAATTACAGTTTTTTAATTTGACCCCCAAAATATTTGTTAAAGGGGAAAATTTTGTGGAAAATTTTTAAAGTGTTTTTTGAATTTTAAAATGTTTGGTGAAAAAA